>RXID01015840.1:0-96823 GCA_005019695.1 Trichopus zeylanicus subsp. travancoricus
GTAAAAGCTATTAAGGAATGGCCTATACCCAGAAGTGTATCAGAAGTTAGAAGCTTCCATGGTCTGGGGACATTCTATCGGAGGTTTGTCAAAAACTTTAGTTCCATTATGGCACCAATAACTGAATGTTTGAAGCAACGCAATTTCTCCTGGACTCAAGAAGATAATAGATGCTTCGAGTTGATTAAGGAGAAGTTATCTACTGCACCTATTTTGGCATTGCCTAGCTTCGAGAAGTTATTTGAGGTAGATTGTGATGCTTCGTACATAGGCAGTGGAGCCGTTCTATCCCAGGAAGGAAGACCAGTAGCTTTCTATAGTGAAAAGTTGAGTGAAGCTCGAAAGAAGTGGTCAACATATGAGCTGGAATTTTATGCTGTTGTACAAGCAGTTCGTCATTGGAAGCACTATCTAATTCAACGAGAGTTCATTCTATATACTGACCACCAAGCTTTGAAATTCATTGAGAGCCAGAAGGACTTGAATCGCATGCATGGTCGATGGTCGTCATTCTTACAGCAATACACCTATGTTTTGAAACACAAATCTGGACAAAAAAATAAGGTGGCAGATGCTTTGAGCCGTAGGGCAGCCTTGATGGTAACTATAAGTAACAAAGTTGAAGGGTTTGATTATTTGAAGGAATTGTTTGCTGAGGATGAAGATTTTAAAGAGGGGTATAGAAAGTGTCAAGCAGGACAAAGAAGTGATTTATATCTCCATGAAGGCTTTCTCTTTAAGGGGTCTCGTCTTTGCATTCCAAGGTGCTCCTTGAGAGAAAAGGTGGTGAAAGAGTTGCATAGCAGTGGCTTAGCAGGACATCTTGGGCGTGACAAGAGCATTGCACTATTTGAAGAGCGCTACTACTGGCCACAACTTAAAAGGGATGTTGGTCGCTTTGTACAAAGATGCTATGTATGCCAAACAGCCAAAGGAAGCTCTCAAACACTGGCCTTATACCCCATTGCCTGTGCCAAATGCCCCATGGGAGGATCTATCGATGGATTTTGTTTTGGGCCTCCCCAGGACTCAACGAGGCTTAGATTCAGTATTTTTTGTTGTCGACAGATTTTCCAAGATGGCACACTTTATTTCATATAAGAAGACAGCAAATGCAATAAGGGTGGGCTAATCCTATTCTTTCAAGAGATTGTAAGCTACATGGAGTGCCAAAGACTATTACTTCTGATCGGGACACAAAATTTCTAAGTCACTTTTGGAAGACATTGTGGAAGCGATTTGATACGTCTCTACAATTTAGTAGTGCTTATTCATCCACAAAACAGATGGACAAACTGAAGTGGTGAATCGAACACTTGTAAACATCATTCGGTGTCTTGCAAGAGACAAAACCAAAGCAGTGGGATATGCCCTCGCACAAGCTGAATTTGCTTTCAATAACATGAAGAACAGGTCCACGGGAAAATCGCCATTTGAAATTGGCAATGGAAGAACACCAAAACACCCGCTGGATTTGGTGGTGTTGCCCAAATTACCAGGCACAAGTATAGCTGCAGACAATATGGCGGAGAGAATTATTGAAGTGCATACTGAGGTAAAGAAGAAATTAGAAGAATCCAATGCCAAATACAAAATTAAAGCGGACATTCATAAGCATTCAAAAGAGTTTCAAGAAGGAGATCTGGTGATGGTGCACTTGAGGAAGGAACGATTTCCAGCTGGAACTTTCAACAAACTAAAACAGAAGAAAATTGGGCCACTGAAGATCAGAAAGATAAACAACAATGCCTATGTCGTCGACCTCCCGAAGGATTTGGGGATCTCAAACACTTTTAATATTCAAGATTTATTTGACTACTATGCACCTGAGGACTGCACATTACGACAAAGTAACTCGAGGACGAGTTCTTTACAAGAAGGGGACACTGATGTAGGACACTCAAAGGAAGTTCAAGAATATCAAAAGAAGCTAATTCAGAAGTCAAGGGGCCATGACAAATGATTTGATTCACTTTTCTATTTAAATCTAGGATTTACCTTACTTAATACCTTTCTATGTTTAAAATTCTCTTTATTATGATGTCTTAGGTCTTATTCTCGGATTCCACCAACCCAAGACCAATTTTGGACTGAATCCTATTCAGTTTAGGACTTGGGAAGGATGAATCTTTTATTTAGGATTTTATTTTCGTAGGATAACTTATTTAGAACTTCTACCAACCCAATTAATGGGTTTAAACTGAGTTATATTCAGTTTAGGACTTGGGAAGCCAGAAACTTACTCAAATTGGATTTTTGGTATTTGTATAAATAGGCCTTCAATCCTATGGACGGGGGACAACTTTTATTCTCAATAAAGTTCTACTTTAGTGAATTTTGTCTCTTCCTTGTGGATTCAAGGAGTTTTTAATAGAGGCAACGGTATTTTCCTCGTCTACCACGCTTGTTGCTACGTCAAGTACTCATGTCCTTACCTTTTGACTTGCCTTGGGCTACATAAGCCATAGGAATAGGAATGGATTTAATTTGTTCCATGGTGGCTTGAGTGAGAAGCCGTTGTTCCTCACGAAATAAATCATTGAGACATGCATCCAAGGATGGAACAGTTTCTCGATTCATAAGATTAGATCTGGTGCTTTCAAATTCAAATCTCAACTTCATAAGAAATTGATCCCTCTTAGTAGTTTCATGTACAAATTGAACAGAAATAAGACCTTCGGGAGGTAAGGTAGCATAGAAAATATCAGTATATTCAGCCCAAAGATTCATGAAAATAGAATAAAAATCTGAGATTAAGAGACTGCCCTGTTGAAGACTTGCTAGCTCGTATTCAAGTTGAAACCGACGAGCAGTGTTGTGTTGACTATAGAGTTTTTTCAGATAATTCCACATTTCAGCTGCAGTTTTGAAGGGTCGAAGATTCAAGATGATGTTGGATTCTACAGATCCTAGAATCCATGTCATGATTTGAGCATCCTTGACTTCCCACTTGGAGTGCTCATCCTTGTCTTTGTCAGGTGCAGGTTTGCTGCCATCAATATGACCCCATAGATCTTTGCCTTTGACAAATATCTTGAAGTGAAATGCCCAGGCTGAGTAGTTTTTGCCATTGAAACGAATCAAGAATTCATGCTTGTCTGAAGACATGAGGCTGAGATAACTTGATCAAAATAACTAAGAATAATGAACTGAACTAGGACTGAGAGAAAGAGACACAGGAGAATTCAGAACTCAAGCTCTGATACCATGATAACTTGATCAAAAAAACTGGTGTCCTCCTTGGAGAAGAATGCCCCTTATATAATGAATACAAGTTGAAGAAAATAAGGCATATCCTAAACAAGGAAAATATTTACAATTATTACAGGTATAAAATCAGCCATAGAATCTGCTAACTTTGGTATAAAATCAGCCATAGAATCTGCTAACTTTGGTATAAAATCAGCCATAGAATCTGCTAATTTTGGTATAAAATCAGCCATAAAATCTGCTATCTTTGAATGACTAGCTAATTCCTTTGACACTGAGGACCACAAACTAGTCAAGTAGAAGAAGTGGCAATTTGCCCCAAAGTGACAAAATCCATAGTTCAAGAGGTAAGGAAAATCTTTGGTGTAGGTTTCATTGGAGAGTTCAATTCCCAGCTAAGGGAAGGTGAAGAACGTGTGTGGCTTCAATGGCCCTAACAAGGATGGCCCAAAGGACAATTCCTTTGAAGATAGACTAATTGATGGACTTTATTTTGTATTATCGACTGCTCAGTTTCTTAGATACATTCTTATGTACCATTAGATCAAGATACACCCCAAATATGAAGAAAAGACATTTATTATCGACTAAGGTACATTTTGCTAAGTTGCAATACCCTTCGGACCAAAAAATGCAGAGGTAACGTACTAGAGAATGGTTAATTGGATTTTTTGAGTCTTAGTTTGATAGAAACATAGAGATATATATTGATGATATGCTGGTGAAGAGTTGCCAAGCTAAATAATACTTCACCGACCTTGAGGAGACATTTGAAATACTATAGTTTAGAATGAAGCAGAATGCAAAGAAATGTACTTTTGAAGTTGGTTCTGGCAAGTTCTTCACTATCTTTTCTCGGAATGGGGAATTGAAGCAAACCTGTATAAAATTAGAGCAGTCATGTAGTTGAGCAATCTGAGCTTGACCAAGGAGATGCAAGACTCATAGGTCACCTCTCAGCATTGAACACATTTCCTATCCATTTCAGGTGAAAAGTGTCTATCCTTTTTTCAAGGGGCTAAAGCAAAAGTTCAAATTTCAGGTGAATGAAGGGGTGCCACTTGGTATTTGAAGTACTAGAATAATTTCTTTTGGAACCCTCTCTACTAGTTAGACTTGAACCAGGTGAAATGCTTTATCTTTATGTAACAGCTTTAGAACAAGCTGTTGGTTTGGTGTTGGTAACTAACCGAGGTGTGAAGCAACACCTAATATTACATAAGCCATGTGCTTATCCCAATGAAAGTTTGATATTCACTTCCTAGAGAACGTAGCCTATGCAATTATCCTGGCAATGTGGAAGCTTTTGCCATATTTCCAAGCACACACCATTGCTGTCTTGACTAACCTCCCACTTCAATAAACATTGCAGAAGCTAGAAACTCCAAGGAGGCTGCTCAAATGGCTAGTCAAGTTAAGCTAGTCAAAGTCATATTTGAAGCTCAAAAGGCAATCAAGGCCCTATGGAACTGTGACTAACAACCCGAGATAGCTAAAGGCCTTAGAAAGCAATTTCAAAAGAACAAAATTTAGTTGGGTTTGAGTGCATAATTAGAAATTATGGAAATATGATTTTCAACAATCACAAGACCCTATTATTAATTACTTTGACAATTGTCAGGAACCTCTTAAAGTGAAACCTAGCTAATAGAATAGAGACACAAAGAAAAGAAGACATAATTTGATTAATTTAAGAAAGGAGCATATGGCTTAAGTAAGGGCATACCCTCATTTTATAAAGAATTTGTATTCATAATATAAATAACATGATATGAGGAAGGGATTAGAAAAGGTTTGATGTTCGCCACTGCCTTGCTCTCATATACTTGATTGAGTGGAATTTGACTCAAATAGGCGCTTGGTTTAATCCTTAATGGATGCTGATAGCTTGCTTAACTTCAAGATGTGGTTGATTGCCTTGGTTTGCATCAGTTTGGAGTATCATTGATGACTTTTTTCTTGTTGTCGTTTGACTTCTGTTGATCTTGAAACAATTTGATGTTCAGAATTTAATTTTGATAGAGTCTCATTTTGATTCAATTCAATGTTTAGAACTTGATTTCGATCAAGTTTGATTTGATTCAGTTTGATGTTTAGAACTTAATTTTGATCAATTTTGATTTGATTCAATTCAAGCCGAGTTTGACGTTAACTCTTATTGGATTCTTGATGTATCATTAATGGATCTTAGATCCAACCCTGATTAGGTTCTTATTGGGCCCTTAAGGGATCTTGGATTAAATCTTGATTGAGTTCATATTGGATCCTTAATGAATCTTAGATCCAAACCTGATTGGGTTCTTGTTAGATCCTTATTAGATCTTGGATCCAACCCTTATTTGATTCTTATTGGATCCTTAATGGATCTTGCATCCAACCCTTGTTGGGTTTTTATTGGATCCTTAATGGATCTTGGATCCAAACCTCATTAGGTTCTTATTGAACCCTTAATGGATCTTGGTTTGACCCTTATTGGGTTCTTATTGGATCCTTATTGGATCTTAGATCCAATTCTTGTTTGGTTCTTGGTGGCTCCTTGATGGATCTTAATTCAACCCTTATTAAGTTCTTATTGGATCTTTTTTAGACCTTGGATTCAACCCTTAATAGATTCTTATTGGATCTTTAATGGGGTTCTGGTTTGATTTCTTATTGGGTTCAAATTCGATCCCTTAATAAATTTGGGTTCCACCTATGTTGGACCCTTAATGGATTCAAGTTCAAATCATGTTGGATCCTTACTAGGTTTGGGTTCAAGTTTAAGTTGGTTTTAGTTTAGGTTCAACCTGGTTTGGGTTCTACTTTGAACTAGTTCTGGTTCAAGTTGGACTTAGCTTTTTAGTTCAGGTTTGACCTGATTTTAGCTCAGGTTGAACCTAGTTTGGTTTAAGTTCAACCTAATTCAGATTCAAGTTTAACTTGGTTTTGGATTCAAATTTGACCTGGTTCTAGTTTAGGTTTGACCTAGTTTTGGTTTAGGTTTGACTTGCTTCTGATTTAGATTTGACCTAGTTCTGGTCTATGTTTGACCTGATTCTGGTTAAGATCAAGGCTCGGGCCTAATTTGGGTTTGAGTTTGAGTTTGGTCTGAGTTGATTAGGGTTCAATTCAAACTTTGTTTAACTCATTTAGAATTAGTTCATAATTGTTTGACCCAATTACGATTTAATTCAAACTTAATTTAAACTAACTAGGGTTTGTTTGGACCTGATTTAATCCAATTAGGGTTTAATTCGAACTTGATTTAAGCCAATTAGGTTCAAATTTGGATTGACTCAATTTGAACCCAATTAAGGTAGGGTCTAAATCAATTTGATTTAATCAAGACCAAATTAGGCTTGGTTATGATCCAATTTGACTCAAGTTCACCCGATTTCAACCCTATTAGGGTTTGGGTCAAATCCAAGTTGACTAAGGTTAACCCAATTTGAACCCAATTGGGGCTTGAGTCTAAATTGATTTGATTTGGTTTAACAAAATTTAGAATTGGTTCCATTTTAGTTTTGAGTTTTAATCTATTTGTTTGATCAATTAGGTCCATTTGGTTGTCCGTTCAAGTCAAATTGGCTTAGCTTAATCAGTTTATTTAATTTGGCCGAATCGGCTTGTTTTTAATTTGATTAAGTGAATTATTTTAATTGATTGAATTGAATAGAGAAATCTCAGGCTGTCCATTGATGAGAATGACTTTGGGTGAGCTAATGGACAAACCCTGAGTTGATTTGATTTTCAAGTGAGCCCATAAGTTGACCATGAGTCAATTTGATTCTCAGATGAGTCTGCAAGTTGGCCTTGAGCTTATTTGACTTTTAGACGAGCTTACAGGCTAGGCTTTAGTCGATTTGACTTTCAAGCAAGCTCGCTAACTGCCTTGTACTGGATTTTACTCTCTTGCGAGCCTACAGATTAAACTTTAGTTGATTTGACTTTTGGATGAGCCCACAAACTGGTCCTAAGTCTAAATTAACTTTTAGGTGAGTTTTTCGATTGGTCCTAAGCTGAAATAACTTTTAGATGAGACTGCGGGCTTGCCTTATGTCTAAATTGACTTTTGGACGAGCCCATAGGCTAGACCTAGGTTGCTAAAGTTGAATGCATTTGAATCAAGGTGGAGAAATTTTTTTGAGCAATTTTCCTTTTTTTTAAGCTTTAACAACTTTCTCTCCTTTTTATTGTTTTTTCATTTCAATTTTTATTTCTTCTTCCCTGAACTGGTCCCTTCATCCTCATCCTTCTCGAGTTGAGCTCCATCACTGCATCCATCACTGACCGAGGGTACTCTGCACCTTCTTCCTTTGATTCGAGGCTAGATCCAATTGGAACTAGCCAAATTCGGCCTTCTCTAGTGGCAGGCAATAGCAGTGGCCGCTGCGGCGAACTGCCTTGTACTGGATTTTACTTTCTTGCGAGCCTACAGATTAAACTTTAGTTGATTTGACTTTTGGATGAGCCCACAAACTGGTCCTAAGTCTAAATTAACTTTTAGGTGAGTTTTTCGATTGGTCCTAAGCTGAAATAACTTTTAGATGAGACTGCGGGCTTGCCTTATGTCTAAATTGACTTTTGGACGAGCCCATAGGCTAGACCTAGGTTGCTAAAGTTGAATGCATTTGAATCAAGGTGGAGAAATTTTTTTGAGCAATTTTCCTTTTTTTTAAGCTTTAACAACTTTCTCTCCTTTTTATTGTTTTTTCATTTCAATTTTTATTTCTTCTTCCCTGAACTGGTCCCTTCATCCTCATCCTTCTCGAGTTGAGCTCCATCACTGCATCCATCACTGACCGAGGGTACTCTGCACCTTCTTCCTTTGATTCGAGGCTAGATCCAATTGGAACTAGCCAAATTCGGCCTTCTCTAGTGGCAGGCAATAGCAGTGGCCGCTGCGGCGAACTGCCTTGTACTGGATTTTACTTTCTTGCGAGCCTACAGATTAAACTTTAGTTGATTTGACTTTTGGATGAGCCCACAAACTGGTCCTAAGTCTAAATTAACTTTTAGGTGAGTTTTTCGATTGGTCCTAAGCTGAAATAACTTTTAGATGAGACTGCGGGCTTGCCTTATGTCTAAATTGACTTTTGGACGAGCCCATAGGCTAGACCTAGGTTGCTAAAGTTGAATGCATTTGAATCAAGGTGGAGAAATTTTTTTGAGCAATTTTCCTTTTTTTTAAGCTTTAACAACTTTCTCTCCTTTTTATTGTTTTTTCATTTCAATTTTTATTTCTTCTTCCCTGAACTGGTCCCTTCATCCTCATCCTTCTCGAGTTGAGCTCCATCACTGCATCCATCACTGACCGAGGGTACTCTGCACCTTCTTCCTTTGATTCGAGGCTAGATCCAATTGGAACTAGCCAAATTTGGCCTTCCCTAGTGGCAGGCAATAGCAGTGGCCGCTGCGGCGAGATGGGGCTAGAGCAATTGGGCATGGTGCAAGCTAGCTAGGTAGAGAGGTGACGAGGTTGGCATGGTTGTTTCCCCTATGAGCAACCTTCAACGAGGTGTCCAGGGCATTTAGGGCACCAGAGAAGTCAATGGCGAGTGGCTCGATGTAGCGCAACCACGAGGTAGGTAGCAATGTGAACCAGTGTAGGTTGGGGCAAGGGCTACTCTTGTAGGTGACTGACAATGATGAGGCCACCCCTTTCAAGATGGGTATAGGCAGTTAGGCCAAGCTGCTGATGGAGGTCGGCTCTAGTGGGGTTGGTCTTGGCCATGGGTGAAGATAGGCAAAGATGGATAATGGGATTAGACAGAACCGCAGGTGAGGTCACCAGAGCTCTGCCCATCTACTTTGGGGATGTTGACATGGGTACCAGTTGGTGCAATCAGAACACACGGTGTAGATGTGAGGTTTAGACCATCAAAGTTCTATCCTAGGGGATGGACGTTAGTTGATGATGCTTCAACAACTGCATATGCTTTGACAACTGCATTGAGGTCATCAAAATTTGGGTCTGAGGTTTGGGCAACATTGGTGCAATGATAGAGGCCACTGGAGCTAAGCCTTTGCACTTGGAAGCAAGCACACACACCCATGATTGGGATGAGCAAGGTAGCGATAGATGCGAAGGAGCACCTCGCAGGAAAACAGGCTAGAGAAGAAGGACAAAGTTAGAAAAAAAATAAGGTGAGGAAATACCTTTCTATTTTTCCCCTTTGTTAGTTCTTTCAGTCCTGATCATCTTCTAATCTTTTGCTGCCTTCCTCTCTCCCTTCATTTTGTAGTAGTCTAAGTTTTTTTAATAAGCATCAAAGAGATTGAGCAAGTTGATCTTGGTCAATTTGTTTTGAATTGTGGTTGAAATATTTAAATTTTGAATGTGGATATAATTAGGATTATGTTTGGATCAAGATAATATTTATTATGAATAAAATTGTACCCATTCACAATATCAACTTTATGAGGTTATGTAAATTTTTTCTGAAAATATAGGTCAACTTGTAATTCTATAAATTTCAAGAGCATTTTTTTAAAAAACCTAATTATAAAACTTTCAATATACTTTTCGTAAGATTTTATTTACAAAATAATGAAATTTGGAGTTATTTGTAAATAAATATCTTTGAGGGGCTTATTTTTGAAAAGTAGAAATTTCAAGGATTTATTTGTGAATATAAAATTTTTGAGAGATTTATTTGCATTCCCTAGATTTTATAAAAATCAAATTGTAATTATTAATCTTTGAAGGGTTTATTTACAAACTATAGATCTTACAGAGATTAATTTATTATTTCAAGAATTTTATGATTTTTTTTGGACATCAGCCAAAACTTCTAGTTCTTCTAATCCCTCATTTACATTCTCGACCTCCTCATCTCCCTCACCAAGCTCAACATTAGCTACAATAGTATCTCCATCCTCTTGCAGCCCTTCAGCTACCTTACCAAGCTTTGGAAGTTAAACTTTGGAGGGCAACCCGCTTGTGTGCCCATCGTTGGATGTCATGGTCAAGGGGCTTGACACCATTCAAGACTACATGAGTGCCAGAATGGAAAAGTTCTTCAAGTCTAGTGGCAAAATAGTGATAAGGTTGTGGCTGGGGAAGTTGGTGAAGTGTGCCACAGTTGACAACCAGATGATGTAGGGGGACCTAGCATGTCGTGAAACTTCAACGGTAGGATTCCTACTATAGCCAACATTGCAATCCCATTAAGCTTGTGCTGGAATTGCATCTTGACTTTGCTGGCCTTGAATAGCTGTGTTTGGGCTACTATCGGGTTGAACAACAAATGTCTTTGGTGACATCCTAAAACACAACAAATTTTGTCATAGTAAGCACACATCTCTCAATAATTTAAGTAACAATCATATAGATTCCACCTGCACTCATGTCTCATCTCGAAGAACTTGAACCTCAGGTTCTGAAAATCACTAAATTTGTCACACCCCGAACTGATATGTAACGGATGCCATATACCTGCCTATACCACAGATATATAAGGCAAACCTAAACAAGTATAAAGTTATTTCATTTATAATCACATGCTTCTAATAAGATTTACAACTTACGAGGAAGTTTCTATACAAGTATAAAACCCATTCTCCAAAGATGCTATATATATATATACTCTAATAGTTATTTTTGAGTCAAATTTATAATATTTGGACATAATAAGTACCCTCAAAACCTGGAGTTCGGGATTGCATCCCAGCCAAAATACATAAATAATACATCATGACATTCTACATAGGTACATCAGATTTTAATCTTGGGAAAAGAGTTTAAGGTAATTTAGCAATGCGTCACACAGCCTGATATTCAATTTTGAGTTATAGTTTGCATGGCTTGAAAACACGAAAATCATGCATCTGAATTTACAAAACAAATTATAATATGCTATAATATATGCATTCACAAATAAATCCTTGAAATTTCTACTTTTCAAAAATAAGCCCCTCAAAGATATTTATTTACAAATAACTCCAAATTTCATTATTTTGTAAATAAAATCTTACGAAAAGTATATTGAAAGTTTTATAATTAGGTTTTTTAAAAAAAGCTCTTGAAATTTATAGAATTACAAGTTGGCCTATATTTTCAGAAAAAATTTACATAACCTCATAAAGTTGATATTGTGAATGGGTACAATTTTATTCATAATAAATATTATCTTGATCCAAACATAATCCTAATTATATCCACATTCAAAATTTAAATATTTCAACCACAATTCAAAACAAATTGACCAAGATCAACTCGCTCAATCTCTTTGATGCTTATTAAGAAAACTTAGACTACTACAAAATGAAGGGAGAGAGGAAGGCAGCAAAAGATTAGAAGATGATCAGGACTGAAAGAACTAACCAAAGGGGAAAATAGAAAGGTATTTGTTCACCTTATTTTTTTTCTAACTTTGTCCTTCTTCTCTAGCTTGTTTTCCTGCGAGGTGCTCCTTCGCATCTATCGCTACCTTGCTCATCCCAATCATGGCTGTGTGTGCTTGCTTCCAAGTGCCAAGGCTTAGCTCTAGTGGCCTCTATCATTGCACCAATGTTGCCCAAACCTCAGACCCAAATTTTGATGACCTCAATGCAGTTGTCAAAGTATATGCAGTTGTTGGAGCATCAACTAACGTCCATCCCCTAGGATAGAACTCTGTAGGTGGCAGTGAAACTAGTTTCTTAGAATACAGATGCATGTCAACATGGCTATTATCAACCCAAATGGTGGGATAGAACAAAAATCAAGAAAGACCATAGTCAAAACCAATAAATCATAGAAATCACAATTCCTTTTCGAGCAAGGCAATCTTCGTCAAGAACACATGCATGACTTTCCAAGTGCAAAGCAAATATATATGAATGCATATATTATAGCATATTATAATTTGTTTTGTAAATTCAGACGCATGATTTTCGTGTTTTCAAGCCATGCAAATCACTATAACTCAAAATTGAATATCATATTTGATGTATGACAACTACATCCAATTAGGATCCATCAAAATTCATATAGCTACAGTCCAAAGGTCATATCTCCTAAGATATTCATCCAAATCTAGTAAATAACTATTCATTGGAAAGTTGAGATCGATTCTTACAAGTTTCTTATTAGTATTTTGGATAATTAAGATTTTGTATTAGTCAAAATTAGGGTTTATTTATCAATCTGAGTCAATAATAATCCTAGCCCAATAAATAATAGGATTTAGATATTTTTTTATTTAAGATATACTAAGTAGAATTCTTAGTGGAGTCTAAGTCTTATTTTTAGTTTACATCAAGTAAGACTCTAAGTTTATTAGAGGACTGTATATACAATCCAAAGTTAGAATAAAGGAAAAAAAAACTTTTTTATCAATAAGATTATCGTATTTTGGATTTGTCCCCTTCTATCTTTTTTGTGAATTTAAGGATCTATCATGGTGAGAAGATGACGATCTTCTTCCTATCCTTTGTACCCTCTCCTGCTACATCAAGTGGTATCAGAGTAACATTGTTCCTAAACTCAACTCCATTAATTATAGTTGATGGCAACAACTCCATTAATGGTGATCTAGGAGATTATCAAATTTAAGATTTGATCAAAAAAAATTTTCTTGCTTCTATCATTAGGAAGTATGAAGCTTTGAAGTAGATTGAAAATAAAAATCAAGTTTGTCAAATTGATCATCAAAGAGATTCACGGTCCAATGTCTTCGAGTAATATATGAGACAACTTTTTCAAATCAGGTTTCTGATTTTCATGAATATGAAAACTTTTTTGATTGGGCAAAACAATTTGAAGACTTCTTTAGATGCCTAGAGATTTTTGAGATAATAAAAATTAAGATTATTGAATTAAATCTCAAGGGACAAGTTTCATCATGGTGCAAGCAACTTCAACAACAAAGTGCAAAAAAAGGACATCAAAAACTTCAAATATGGTTAAAAATACGACACTTTTAGAACGAAAATTCCTATAAGAGGACTACTTTATTCATTATGAGGAGGTATACACCAAATTAAAGCATGATATTCAAGAAAGGGTAAAATTCAGTCTAGCTTCTCAAAAATTTCAAAAGGAAATCACAAATTTTAAGATAAATCATTCAGAGGTTAGTGTTGTCATGGATTCTATTACAATTTCTTCCTATACTAAACCTTATTCCTATATAATAATGAATGCCAAAAAACAAGATGATAGTAAAAAAATAATTCTAAATACATTTTCCTGTGAATGAAATAAGTCTAAATGAGATTTGTACATGCATACTAACAGTTCTCAAGAAAATTTCAATTTACAAGAGAAGTCACCTGCATATATTTGAGAATTTCAATTAAAACTGCAAAGTTACTAGTGATACAAATCACGATATTATCTTTAGAGAAGACCAATTATCTTATCCAAATTTTACTAGTGTAGATGTGAAAATTCCACAAAATTTTTCACCACTTAAGGATAAAGAAATAATACCTAATTTTAGTTGTTATTCATCATATCCAAAAGTTTATTATGATTACTCGAGGTATAGAATTGAATATAAAATCCTAAAGGTCATAAAGACTATTTTAGGAGTTGAGTAAAAGTGTAAGGACCGATTAATAGCTAAAGCAAATAGGTTGAGGCATTGGAAGAACAAAGATCAAACAATTAATATATTTTGGCAAAGTCTAGTTGGTCTTCATCATCAAGTTTTTACTTGAAAGAGTTCAAAAGGAGCACAACTGCAATAATGAAAACTTCAATTTTTAACTTCAGAACAAGTCTTTTACAAGTAGAGGGGTCTAATATAAGACGACGACATCTTTTTTATAGTAAAATTAGAGATCCAGTCCAAATTGAATTCCAACTCCAATTAGGATTCATACAGCTACAGTCTAAATATCATCTGCTAAGATATTCATCTAAATCCAACAAATAACTATTCATTAGAAAGCTGATATTGATTTCTACAAATTTATTATTTACTATTTTTGGATAACTCAGATTTTATATTGATCAAAATTAGGATTTATTTATCAGTCTGAGTCAATAACAATTCTAATCCAATAAAAAATAGAATTTAGATATTTTTATTTAAGATATATTAAGTAAAATTCTTAGTAAAGTCTAAACTTATTTTTAGTCTATATCAAGTAGGACTCTAAGTTTATTAGAGGACTATATACGCAACCCAAGATTGTAATAAAGAAAAAAAAAAGCTTTTCTATTAATAATATTATTTTATTTTGGGTTTGTCACTTTCTATCTTCCTTGTGGATTCAAGAATCTATCATAGTAAGAAAATGGTTATCATAGTGAGAAGATGGTGATCTTCTTCCTATCCCTCGTGTTCTCTCCTACTGCATCAACATCATAACAAAAAACATTGAGAAATCATTTTAACAAATATGTTAGCAGACAATATTATATTCATCAAAAGAAATAGCATTAGCTTCTTAACATTATTGGGAGTCACTTATTTGCCTACTTGATCCAAAAATCACATCAAACACAAGGGATTAGTTTGAGCCTCCTCATCCAGATCTATAATATAAAATAACAAATTTTTATAATTTGAAACCTATATCCAGTACTATAAACTCTTTAACATAAGATTTAGCCCTAAAAGTAGAACTCTAGAGGATAAATAATTGGGCATAAAACCACAGAATGGAGTTGCACTGAGATTGACAATTGAATATTAAATTAAACAAACCAAAGCAATAGAGCGTCCTAGTGTCAAGCATGCCTATCCACTAGTATCCACAAAGAAATGTGGCATCTAATCCAATTGGCTTTTCCAATAAAACATAAGAGCTGAGACCACAATATTTTAAAACCCTAATATTGTATCTTTCCTTAATTCGATATCATCTCTCAACTTTGATTGGAAGATTTTGGAAAGACAATCCAATCATGAACCAGAATGAATTGAAAATGGCACAAGACTAGAATGAATATGAAACTAAAATGAATGGGAAACATCACAAAATAGGGTGTTTAGATCAAAATAGATTCTAAATAGCAAAGTCTTGGCTTGATAAAGAACCAAAAATAGATTCCAAGTGGCAAAACTAAATTTGTTTAGAACACAAAATAGGCTCCAAGTAGCAAGGTTGAACCTGCTAAGGATCCAAAAATAAATAGAGCACAACAGAACATAATTCCTAAACATGTCTAAACTCCAAAACTAAAACTTGAACATCCTCTAAGCCTCCAAAACACATTGAAAAACTAGATTTAAAAACATGGACGTTTCTAAACTTCCAAAATGAATCTGATCAGAACTTGGCATTCTCTAAGCTTTTAAAACCATGGTTTCAATTTCAGGTTTGAAAGCATTAGAACTAAACCTTGTAGTATCAATTTCAGAATTTGTATTGATAAACTTGAAAGTAAAATTTAGAAGCTCCCCTACAACCAAGTCCTTACCATAAACATCATATTCGTACTTTCCATAAATACCACGAATACGAAAACCCTTTAGGAGATTCTGATACCAAACTTTAATAGTCTCATTTATAAGAAATAACTTGGCCTCTCTACTAGAGTAAAGATAGACAAAACCATCATCATTTTTTGTATTCCAAGCAATTGCAGATTTAGCAATCCAATAGGCCCTCGCATAGGATAGACTATCCTGCATAGCAAACTTAAAGAGTAAGCAAATACGGACAGATGAATCTCAATAAGCAACAAGCTACAAAATAAGTATTAAGATATTAGATATACAACTCTTGCATAGCACCATTAGTTGACCATATTTGGATTTTTGGTGTTTGTCAACATAGAACCTTTTGCAATAAAGCATAATTTTTTGTTTGAGCGCTGAACAGTCAAAACCTATGGTAAAAAAGGAGAGAGATAAAAAAAGATAATATGCTATTATGACAATATTAATTCATTATCAATTTACAAATTTCTCATGGCTATTCTTTGCTTCCAAATCACAAGATTAGAAGTATGACGATAGAGCTCAAGAGTAAAAGTTCAGGATACTAACAAAGTAATTTTACTATATTTCTAATTTGAAAAATGGTTCAGGAAAACAAAAGGACAATGAGAAGCCCCACAATGAGACATTCAAGTAAAAAAAAAAGAATGTGTGATTTCCATTTATAGGAACAATCCCAGAAGTTAATGACATCATCCAATACTGACTTTTTCAAAAAAGAACATATACTTCAGGCATTCATATTCAAGCATAAAAATCCAAGCAAGTATAGTTGAAAATAAAAAATCCCATTATTTTCCAGAAATAACATCTTGGTTTTAAAAAGGGTAAAAACCAGTCCCTCGTGCAGAAATTTTGGATATTTAATCGGTCATTAAGTAGTAGCTATCAAGAACAGCTAGAGTAATGGAGTTCATCAACTTTAGCAAATCTAGTCCCAAAAAAGTAGAAAGAACACTGAAAAGAATAAATATCTATGCCAGTTCATGCATGCAAATTCAGAATCACTTAAAATAAACATGCAAAATCATTCCAAAAGGAGAGATTTTTTTATTGAATTCTAGAAGAAGATCTTGAATTGCATCATTATTTCACATACATTTCACAAATATACCATGACAAAAGATTGAAACCCTTTTGGCCATTTTAGCTATCATATTTACCTCTCACTTTAGAAATTCATTAGCAAATAACAATGTCAGATCTCCATTTTGAATGATTCCAAGCTTCAGTCATTAAGTAGCTACTTTCAAGAGAAACTAGGGTAATGAAGTTCATTAATTATTTATAGCAGTATAACTGGCATCAAGAAAAATATAAAGAACAAATTTTAGTAAACAACAAAAACCTCGGATAGCTAATGCAGCCAAGTTCAAAATCATACATAAATAGAATGATTGCCAGAATTAATTTGAAGGAGATATTGCACCCTTCTTTCACCCACATTTCTCACATGTCATCCCAAGATTCAAACCCTCCATCATTTTGCCATTCATGTTACCCTTTTGAACATTTCTGCAAGTTAAATTGCTAGATCTTCTTTAGGAATCATTCTAGGGACTTTATTCAATGCTTAAGCAACAAGTCTTAAGAAAATCTAGTGCAAAAACATTCATCAACTAACTGTAGCAAAACTAGTCTCAAGAAAATAGAAGGAACAATTAGAGAACTTTGTTGGAGAGCATACCTCTACTAGTTAATGCAACCAAACTTAAAATCACCCATGAATAGAATGATTGCAAGACCTATTCCAAAAGGAGATCTCAATTGCATCAGTCATTTACCAACATCTCTCACAATGTGCCAGGAGAAACAGTAAAAACCCAAGTTCTCCTCTTGCTCATGTAATTTATTGGCGCATTGCAATATATCCTTGCAACATTCAAGAAAATTTAAAATAATGAATTTCATCTAACTCACAAAGCAAATATACTTTCAAGAAAATAGAATAAACACATAAAATTTTACTGAGAAACATACACCTCCATTGGTTCATGCAAGAAAATTCAAAACATACACAAATAGAATGATTGTGGAAATCAATCAACAGGAAATCATGCATCACATTGTTTTTCACCCACATTCTCACAATATGTGATAATAACAAATCCCAACCCTTTCACCCTGTTTGCACTCATGTTCCACTTTCATGTGAGCAATTCATTGACAACTTACATTGCAAGAGGCCTATTTGGAATGATTCCAACTTCTATAGTCCATCAATAATATCAAGTTCCAAAAACAAGTAAGGCAATGGAGCTCTGAACTAACTGCAACAAAACCAATTTCAAGAATAAAGCAGAAAGAACACTCAAATAATGTTACTAGAGAACCTTTGCAATTAAATACAATCAAAATCAGAACTGCCCACAAATACAACAATTGAAGGAATCATTCCAAAAAGGAAATACTGATCACAACATTCTTTCCTTTCTCATAATATACCATGAGAAATTATTCGAACTCCCATAGCCATGTGAGCATTCATGTTCCCCTCTCAATTAAGCAATTCATTATTGCATTATAAGATATCCCTTTGGAATGATTTGAGAAACTTTCAAGAACATTTAGGTTAATGGATTTAATTTCAACTTTCAAGAAAGTGGAAGGGACACTTAAGATTTTATAGAAGAACATGAGCCTCTAAATAAAAAAAATTCAACATTCCACACAAAAAAAAAGTTGCTGAAATTATTCAAAAGGAGATTATGCATTACATCATTTTTCACCTAAATTTCTCATGATGTACCACAACAAAATATCCAAACCCTATCATCAGTCATGCTGGTGCAAATGTTCCCCTTTCATTCAAACAATTCATCAACATGTCATATTACAAAATCTCCTTTTGGAATGACTATATAACCTATACTCGGTCATTAAGCATTTTCAAAACAGCTAGGGAAATGGAGTTCATCAACTAACTGCAGCAAATCTAGTTTCAAGAAACAATAAGGAATACTTAGAGAATTTCAACAACATAAGCCTCTGCTAGTTTATGGCATTCATGTTCCTTATTACTTGAGCAATTCATCGGCAACCAAATTGTACACTCTCCCTTTGGGAATGAATCCAACAACTATACTTGGTTGCTAAGCAGCAAGTTCAGCAAGTTTCAGGACCGGATAGGGAATGGACTTCACCAATTAACTGCGCCTAATATAGTTCAAGAAATTAGAAGGAAAACTCGGAGAATTTCACTAAAGAATACAAATCCCATCCAGATAATGAAACAAATTTTTTCACCCATGTTTCTCATGGTATGCCATGACAAAAGATCCAAAACCTCTCAGCCATGTCAGCACTCGGGTACCCTTTCACTAGAAAATTCATTGGCAATCCACGTCGAATAATCTCCTTTTGAAGTGATTGCAGCAACTATACTTGATCATTAAGCCGCAAATTCCAAGAATAACTAGGGTAATGGTGTTAACCAACCAACTGCACCAAATCTAGTTTC
This sequence comes from Trichopus zeylanicus subsp. travancoricus, assembly GCA_005019695.1. Lineage (NCBI taxonomy): Eukaryota > Viridiplantae > Streptophyta > Magnoliopsida > Dioscoreales > Dioscoreaceae > Trichopus > Trichopus zeylanicus. The sequence continues at coordinate 19,030 of RXID01015840.1, forward strand.
AAGCTAGAAAGACCCATAAAATTTCTCTGAAGAACAAAAACTGCAGCTAGTCTATGAAGGAAAATACAAAATCACATGTGAATAGAATAATTGATGAAACATTCAAAAGGAGATCATCCATAGCATCATTTTTGACCCACGTTCCTCACAGGCTGCTGTTACAAAAGATTAAGACCCACTGGCCATATTAGCACTCATGTTCCCCTCTAACTTAGAGAAATTCATTGCCAAATCACATTGCAAGATCTACTTCCAGAATAATTCCAATGACTCTCAAAGACAACTAGATATTAGACTTGACAACTGCACAAAAAAAACTAGTTTCAAGAAACTACGAGAAACCATTGAGATTTTTACAAAAAACTAGTTTCAAGAAACTACAAGAAACCATTGAAAATTTTACAAAAAACTAGTTTCAAGAAACTACAAGAAACCATTGAAAATTTTACAAAAGAACAAAAACCTTTGCAGTTCAAGAAGGAAAATTCAGAACACACGAGTAGAAATATTGGACAAATCATTCAAAAGAAGATCATATCCTTTAATCCACATTTCTCACAATGTGTTAAGAGAGAAATATCCAAACCCTCTAGGCGTATTAGCATTCATGTTCTCCTCAATCTCGACAAATTCACAACCAAATCAAATTGCAACATATCCTTTCTGAATAATTCAAGAAACTCTCAAGAACAGCTAGGATAGTGGGTTTCACAACCTTCCCCATAAATCATGGTCCAAGAAACACAAACCCCCGCCAGTCATGCAAGAAAATTCAGAATCGCCCACGAACAAAAAAAACCATAGAATAATTCAAAAAGGGGATCATTCACTGCATCATTCTTTAACCCGCATTTCTCAAAAGCACCATTCAAAATATTCAAACCCACGCAGCCATCCCCCCGGATGATTTCTCCGGCAAATCACATTGCGAGATAGAAGACAAGAATTTCACAGACCTTAGGGATGGGATCTTGAATGGAGGATAGATCGTCGAAGGGGGCCAGCATGGCCGAGCAGGAGGAGACGACGCCGTGGCTGCTGTGTCTCTTGAGAGATAAATGAGGAACTCCAGCTGCAGAGGTCTTCGGCGTCGCAATGGATCCGGAGGGGATCGAGGGGATGATCACCGGTCAGATCGGAAGCCGGGGACTGGGGCGGTGGGGAGCGAGAAGGATGAGAGGGTGGAGAGTGACATAGAGGACAAGAATTTCACAGACCTTAGGGATGGGATCTTGAATGGAGGATAGATCGTCGAAGGGGGCCAGCATGGCCGAGCAGGAGGAGACGGCGCCGTGGCTGCTGTGTCTCTTGAGAGATAAATGAGGAACTCCGGCTGCAGAGGTCTTCGGCGTCACAATGGATCCGGAGGGGATCGAGGGGATGATCACCTGCCAGATCAGAAGCCGGGGAACTGCCGGGGCGGTGGGGAGCGAGAAGGATGAGAGGGTGGAGAGTGACATCTTTGGCCAATTGCCTCTGATCAAGGCATCCGTAAGATGCCTAAATTAATAGTTTAGTCATATTTATTGGTTATATTAGTTAATTAATTAATAAGTGTTTGAAATTATTATAAAATTTATAAAATTAGTACTATTATTTTTTAAATTAATAATATTAATTAATAAAAATATTAATGGACCAAGGGTCTTGGACTATCTCATTCATTAAAAATTTATTCAAAATTTATCCCATAAATTTATTTAATAAGTATTTGAAATTATTATAAAATTCATAAAATTAGTACTATTATTTTTTAAATTAATCATATTAGTTAATAAAAATATTAATGGACTCGAGGGTCTTGGACTATCTCGTTCATTAAAAATTTATTTAAAATTTATATCATAAATTCAACCGGTCTTTACCACTTTCGTATTAAGTGACACCAATTACATCCATGGTGTTCTATCATATTCTTTTTTTTAATGTCTGTCGCTATTTTTTCAATCAGCATTGTTATTTTTTTGACCAGTGTTACCTTTCCCGACTTTCACCATTATCTAGTAACAACAGGTATGTCAAAACCAGTCCTACCACCTTGTTGCAAATTTTTTTCTATATGTCACAACTATAATTGCAATCCTTGATAGACATAAAAGACATGATAATGGATTATAATATTATACTATCTCATCATTTATTTGATAAATGGAATATAAATTTAAGGGATTATATTTGATTAATGGAGACAATTGTCTTTTAAATTAGATTTATTGTTTTTATTTTGATTTCTAGGTTTTGAATTTTTAATGGACTTAAAATTGAGTAATCACATTATATCATCCTAAATTTATAGTCTTTAAATATAATAAGATTTCTATTATTCCATCCCTTTGCCATTAGGGATGGAATACGTAAGTTATATTTACCTTTATTTTATCTTCTTCCATGGTTTTAGTCACAAATAATGACAACCTTGAATGAATGTCATACAATTTTTTTTATTCTTTGTTTTGAAATGGGAAAGTAATGCAGGGGGAGGAAGGGGGAGAGGAAGATATCACTTTCTTCTCACAATGATAGATCCTCTTGATGTAGCGGGAGAGGACACGAAAGATAGGAAAAAGATCATCGTCTTCTCAACATGATAGATTCACTTGATGCAGTGACAAAGGGAGTACAAGAGGTAGGAGGAAGAGCATCGTCTTCTCACCATGATAGATCCACTTGATATAATGGGAGAGGAGGCACGAGGGATAGGAAGAAGATTACTGTCTTCTTCTTGATACAGTGAGAGAGAGCATGACAGATAGGGAGAAGATCACCGTCTTCTCATAATGATAAATACTTGAATTCACAAGGAATATGGAAAGGGAATAAACCCAAAATAAGACAATATTATTAATAGAAAAGCTTTCTTTTTTGTTACAATTTTGGGCTGTATATATAGCCCTCTAATAAACTTAAAGTCTTACTTGATGTAGATTAAAAATAAGACTTAGACTCCATTTAGATTTTTGCTTAACATATCTTAAATAAAAATATCTAAATCCTATTACTTATTGAGTTATGACTATTATTAACTCGAAATAATAAATAAACCCTAATTTTGAATAATACAAAATCTGAGTTATCTAAAATAGTAAATAGGAAACTTATAGGAATCGATCTCAGCATTCCAACGAATAGTTATTTCCTGTATTTGGATAAATATCTTAAGAGATATAACCTTCAGACTATAACTGTATGAATCTTAACGGATCCTAATTGGAGTTGGAATTCAACTTGGATTGGATCTCTAATTTTACTGAAAAAAGGATATAGTTGTCCTACATTAGAAAGACTCCAAGCTCTTTTACCAAGGGAATCTATTGTGATATTCTTTTTCTTACATTGTCTATGGTTTGATTGTTTTGATAACTTTATAAGTTTATTCTTACATAACAAATAGAATTATTGGTATTTTAATTGAGGATTTCAAAGATGCCATTATCTGAAAAAAAAAATGAGAGAATCAGAAATAGCTTTCAAATTTTTTCTCATCATTGTCTGAAAATTCTAATTCTTCCTCAACTTGAATTCCTAGTTGAGGTAGGAAAGTTAACATAAATTCCTAGGCTAGGGACAAGACCAAAGTGATAACTTGATCAAAAAAACTAGTGTCCTCCTTGGAGAAGAATGCCCCTTATATAATGAATACAAGTTGAAGAAAATAAAGCATATCCTAAACAAGGAAAATATAAAGAATTTACAATTATTACAAGTATAAAATCAGCCATAGAATCTGCTAACTTTGGTATAAAATCAGCCATAGAATCTACTAATTTTGGTATAAAATCAGCCATAAAATCTGCTATCTTTGAATGACTAGCTAATTCCTTTGACATCCCCCCTCAAATTGATGCTGGTAAGTCAACAAGCATCAATTTGCTAACAAGAAAGTTATGTCGCTGTAGTGTCATTGGTTTGGTGAAAATATCCGCAATCTGTAGAGTAGTGGAGATATGTGGAAGAGTGATAACTTGGCGATCATAGGCCTCCCGGATAGAGTGACAGTCAACCTCTATGTGCTTTGTGCGTTCATGGTAGACAGGATTGGCTGTAATTTGGATGGCACTAGTGTTGTCAGCATGTAAGGGAGTAGGTTGATTTTGGGTGAAACCAAGCTCTGTTAAAAGACCACGTAACCAAATGATTTCTGAGCATGCAGTAGACATGGCACGGTACTCCGCCTCAGTGGATGATTTGGAGACCGAGTCTTGCTTCTTGCATTTCCAAGAGATAAGAGCATCACCAAGAAACATACACCATCCGGTAGTTGATTTTCTTGTGTCCGGACAACCAGCCCAATCTGCATCACTATAGGCCTGTAGTTTGAGGGAAGAACCAGTAGGGAAGAATAAGCCATGACTTTGTGTGCCCAGGATATATCTGATGATGCGGCGGACTGCAGATAGGTGGAAATGCCGAGGGGCTTGCATGAACTTGCTGACAATATGGACAGCATAAGAGATGTCCGGGCGGGTGATAGTTAGATAGATAAGACTTCCAACCAGCTTGCGATATAAAGTGGGATCCTCAAGAAGTTCTCCTTCACCCCGTCAATATTTTACATTAATTTCCATTGGGGTGTCAACAGAATTAGTGTTTGTGAGTCCTGCTAGCTGAACCAAATCCATAATATACTTGTATTGATTCAAGAAGATACCTTGAGGCTGATGATGCACCTCTAACCCCAAAAAATAGGTGAGTGGACCGAGATCTTTCATGTGGAAAGTAGAGTGCAACAAATTCTGAAGTTTAGATATAGCCTCCATATTAGAACCGGTGATGACAATGTCATCCACATAAACAAGAAGAACAACTATGCCCTTGGATGTCCGTTGGAGAAAAAGTGAGGAGTCATACTGGCTTTGTGTAAATGAAAAACTAAGGAGGGTCGATCGAAACTTTTCAAACCATACTCGTGGTGCCTGCTTCAATCCATACAAAGAGCGTTTTAGTTTGCAAACTTCATTAGGGGAAGAAGTGGGCATACCGTAGGGAAGTTTCATGTAAACTTCCTCCTTGAGATCACCATGCAAGAAAGCATTCTTTACATCCATTTGATGTAAAGACCATGATTGTGATGCTGCTAGGGCGAGTATTGTTCGTACAGTGGTCATTTTGGCTACTGGTGCGAAGGTCTCTTCATAATTTAGGCCATACTCTTGCTTGTTGCCAAGAACCACCAATCTAGCCTTGTAACGTTCTATGGATCCATCAGAACGGAGCTTGATAGAAAACACTAACTTACTACCAAGAGGTTTCACAGATGGTGGACACGGTACAATATCCCATGTTTGGTTTTCTTCAAGTGCAAGAAGTTCTGTTTCAATAGCTCTCCGCCAACATTCATGCTCCATAGCCTGCTTATAGGATGATGGAATAGGAATAGAGGACAAGGTGGCTGTCAAAGATAAAGGAGAGGTGAAACCATACCTATCTGGTGGTTTACGAACTCGAGTACTTTGTCTGAGAGGTGCTGGTGCAGTTGTTGGAACAGGATCAGCATTAAGGGAATGAGCTGGAGGGGGCCCGAGAGGTGCTGGAATCTTGCGTCGTTGGTAGACTATGAGAGGCTTTGAAGGCATGGAATCTTCAGAATAATTAGTAAACATTGGCAAAACAGAGAATGAAGGAGAAAGGTCATCCTTGTGTGTGGAAAAAAAATACTGATTTTCAAAAAAAATCACATTTCGAGAAACCCGAATACGTCGTAGATTGGGATCATAACAAAGAAAACCTTTTTGGTGCACCGAATAGCCTAGAAAAGCACATTGAACAGCTTGAGCTGTTAGTTTTGTCCGTTCGTGTGTAGGAAGATGAACATAACACACACAACCAAAAGTACGAAGATTAGAGTAATTTGGGGTATGACCAAATAACCGAAAGAAAGGGGAAACATGATTCAAGGAAGGAGAAGGTAACCTATTGATGAGATAGACAGCAGTTGAGAGAGCTTCACACCAAAAATGAGAGGGTACAAATGACTCTAATAGGAGGGTGCGAACAACATCTAGAAGGTGTCGGTTCTTTCTTTCAGCCACCCCATTCTGTTGAGGGGTTGAAGGACAAGACCTTTGAGAAATTATACCATTGGTTTGTAAAAATTCTTGAAATAAATGAGACATGTATTCTCCCCCATTATCAGAACGAAGAATTTTGATACTAGCAGAAAATTGGGTCTGAATATGTGCATGAAAAAGCTTAAAGACAGAAAACAATTCATCTTTAGAATGCAGAAAATAAATCCATGTGAAGCGACTATAGTCATCAATAAAAGTGACAAAATACTTGTAATTAGCATGGGAAGTAACTGGCGCCATTCCCCACACATCACTATGTATCAAATCAAAAGGCTGGACTACTTTAGGTGTGTGAGTGGGAAATGGCAGAACTTTACTTTTTCCAAGCCTACAAGAATTGCAATCAAATTGAACAGTATTAAGAGATGGTGACCCTTTATTGCCAAGTAAACCAGAATTTAGCAAAGTATAAAGCACATTAGAGTTTGGATGTCCAAGGCGTTTATGCCATGCTTGGTAATCAACATAAGCAGAATTGCAAGTGATAACAGATGAAGAGGAACATGAAGACATAGGAAACTGAAGATGAAAAAGACGTCCAATTTTAGGCCCCCTTGCGATCATCTTCCCCGATTGCTGATCCTGCACCACACAACCAAATTTCGAAAATTTCACTTTACAATCATTTTCAACTAATTGTCCAACAAAAACAAGATTAGTGGTAAGGTTAGGAGAGACAAAGACATTGGTTATAGATGAAGAAACATCACCAGTGGCAGTGATAGGTAAGGAGTTTCCATCAGCTGTATAAATCTTGAGATTTCCAGGATATTTATTTACATTGGTGAAGAATTTAACATTGTTCGTCATGTGATGGGAAGCTCCAGAATCAAAGTACCACGGTGAAGGTTTAGAGAAAGTTTTACCTGAGAGTCCTAATGCGGAAAATGTAGAAATGATCATTTGCTGAATCATTTCAGGTGTCACAGATTGAATAGGAGCAGGAGCACTTTGTGTCAGATGAGCTTTATCCTCAGAATTACCAGCATTAGAAGAACCAACTGAGACAGTGTATGCCGTTCCAGATCTCTTGGGAGGTCGAATAGGACATTCCTTGATAATATGTCCATCCTTTTTGCAATAGTTGCAGAATTTTTTTGAACAACTTGAAGCATAATGGCCAAATTCTTTGCAGCAATAACACTGAATAGTACTCATGTCCTTACCTTTTGACTTGCCTTGGGCTACATAAGCCATAGGAATAGGAATGGATTTAATTTGTTCCATGGTGGCTTGAGTGAGAAGCCGTTGTTCCTCACGAAATAAATCATTGAGACATGCATCCAAGGATGGAACAGTTTCTCGATTCATAAGATTAGATCTGGTGCTTTCAAATTCAGATCTCAATTTCATAAGAAATTGATCCCTCTTAGTAGTTTCATGTACAGATTGAATAGAAATAAGACCTTCGGGAGGTAAGGTAGCATAGACAATATCAGTATATTCAGCCCAAAGATTCATGAAGATAGAATAAAAATCTGAGATTGAGAGACTGCCCTGTTGAAGACTTGCTAGCTCGTATTCAAGTTGAAACCGACGAGCAGTGTTGTGTTGACTATAGAGTTTTTTCAGATAATTCCACATTTCAGCTGCAGTTTTGAAGGGTCGAAGATTCAAGATGATGTTGGATTCTACAGATCCTAGAATCCATGTCATGATTTGAGCATCCTTGACTTCCCACTTGGAGTGCTCATCCTTGTCTTTGTCAGGTGCAGGTTTGCTGCCATCAATATGACCCCATAGATCTTTGCCTTTGACAAATATCTTGAAGTGAAATGCCCAGGCTGAGTAGTTTTTGCCATTGAAACGAATCAAGAATTCATGCTTGTCTGAAGACATGAGGCTGAGATAACTTGATCAAAATAACTAAAAATAATGAACTGAACTAGGACTGAGAGAAAGAGACACAGGAGAATTCAGAACTCAAGCTCTGATACCATGATAACTTGATCAAAAAAATTGGTGTTCTCCTTGGAGAAGAATGCCCCTTATATAATGAATACAAGTTGAAGAAAATAAAGCATATCCTAAACAAGGAAAATATAGAGAATTTACAATTATTACAGGTATAAAATCAGCCATAGAATCTACTAACTTTGGTATAAAATCAGCCATAGAATCTGCTAACTTTGGTATAAAATCAGCCATAGAATCTGCTAATTTTGGTATAAAATCAGCCATAAAATCTGCTATCTTTGAATGACTAGCTAATTCCTTTGACACAAAGACCATGGGCCACAACTAGATCTGACACCACCTACTCCCTGTGTTCCACTGCTTCTTCATAGATCTATCTATAGCCACTCAAAAAATAGTTCAACTACACTAATGATAGGTGTAGCTACCTATGCACTTATAGGCCACTCACTAGACTGCGAGGGAAAAAGAGGCAGTGGTGTGTGTGTACGTGTATAGGATGGCTAGTTTATCATCAACAATTGGCACACAATGTGGGTGGTGTAAACTAAAAAAATGGTGGAAAACTCCTGAAATGTGCAGTTGAGACTTCTATACAATAAGCATGGTGGTGGACATCATGGGAGATCAAGCTTGTGAAAGCATGTCAAACAAGAATGTCCCAGTGCTTCGAGACAACTATTTAACCTTGCCCCATGCAATTATTTTTAATGCTTGAAGAATGGATTGGCTCCCAAAGGAATAAGATATTGAATGCAGAAAAAAAGTATATCCTCAAAAGAAGAAATCTAGTAATTGCATGAAAAAAGAATATCAAATTATTAAATATTATAACACAAATCTAGTCGTATATCATACTAATAATCGACCATATTTTTTGATATTTCACATTATTCTAAAATTAATAAGGAGGAGTACACATAGATCTTCATGATATAAGCAATCATAATTGCATTTACTTATAATTTATTTTTTTCAAACCACTATCTTAGCATGTTAAGGTAGGAAAAATAAAAACCACATAAAGTAATTGATAATGGAGTAGCTTCATTAATTAAATGAATCTTTGGAAAAATATTCACGCTTCCTCTAAATCGATAATTTTGATCGCAACCTCTTTGTTCAGCTCTTTATCAATATGAAAGATAAACAACCAAATAAAGAAAATTGGCCAAAAGATAAATAAATTTAGTAGTTAAAAGCAAGGACATGCTTATGCTGCCAAAAAAAATAGCTGTTGAATTTGAGAATGTTGCTGTTGAGCAAAAAAATGATCAAAAAAAACTTTGGGTACATACATAAGTGGGTCACTAAATAAAAATAGAAGTGCAATAAACATTCTAAAACTAGAACATGCCTCGTGGAAATATTCCCATAGCAAACAAAACAATTTTTGCTAATTTAGAAGATGGTGGTGCAAAACTACCCCCTCATGTATAAAAATCTGGTTCAAATAGATAATAAGTATATAATTTAGATTGGCCAAAACTTGGATTATAGATAACTAGCATAAGCATAGAGTGGAAACCAACTTTAAATAATTTAAAAAGCACCAAAATGACTAAAGGCAGTTGATATTCTACTTAAAATATATATGGGTTTTTTTGCATATATCTACTCAAAATCTTACCAAATTGTGTATTTATACTCCAAATTTAAAAAAAATTCATATTTCTACTTTGCGCCATGAGTGCAAAAACTTGCATGTCATCCCCTAGGTGGGTTTATTGTGGGTTAAATTTTAGCTCGAGATGTGAAAAGACTGAAATACCCCTAGCCGCTGAAAAATCAAACTCGAAACCTCACCCCATTTCCTTCTCCTCATGTCATTAATTCAGATCTAGACTTTCTGTAGCAGACACTCCATTGTTGGCTGAAGAAATCAAGCTACCATTATTTTTTCTTGAAAACTAAAAATTACAAAAAACCTATTTACAACTTTTTCATAATTGGATATACTTACTTTTACTATTCATCTTCAACCTCTGGCCAGAGAAACTAGGATTCTTCCAAACAAAAACTTAGCAAAGTAAATAAAAATATGAAGCCATTTCCACCCAATGTCAAGTACCATGAAGAAGGAAAAACCAAAAATCTAAAGCCATCCAAGCTATTTGATAAAAAGAAAAACTAATCTGGATCTAAGTACCCTACTTCGATGCTACTTCTTGTGCAACCTAAACGTATTGAACTGCCATTGATGGACCTTGAAGCTCCCGGGCAATCAAACCATCGTATATGACAATTTATAGCCTCAAAAAGCTAGCAGAAATCACCCAAATGGCTATGAATCGTTCGTGCATTTTTTAGGAGTCCCACAAGTCTACTCAGGGGCCTTTTCCAGAGTCCTATAGGCTATTCGAGGCCCTTACAAAAGTCCCATGGGATGTTTGGGGACTTTTTGAAAGTCTTATGGGCCATTTGGAGCCTTTACAAAAGCTCCACATGTTGTTCAGGGCTATTTTAGGAGACCCACAGGCTATTTAGTGCATTTACGAAGTCTCACAAGCTATTTGGGCATTTTTTTGAAAGTCCAACAGACAATTTGGGGACTTTTTAGGCATTTTTGGAAGCCCCATGGGCTGTTCGAGACATTTATGGAAGTCCCACGCGAGGCCTTTTTAGAAGTCCCATGGGCTATTTAAGGGATTCTTGGAAGTTCAATGGGCTGTTCAACCATTTTTTGGATGTTCGACGGGCAATTTTAGCAATTCCACAAAATGTTCAGGGTGTTTGTGGACATCCCATGAGCCATCATGGTGATTTTCACAAGTCTCACAAGCAATTTGGGAATTTTTTGCACGTCTGACTACCTGCTCGGGTGAGTGGTACTCTCCAAAATTTGCCAGTGAACTAGATATCTTGATCACTTATGATGTCTTTCGAAACATCGAAATACTTCACCACATGCTTGAAGAATAGTCTCGCTACCATATCTGTCAAACATGCATGTGGTGATAGTATAATTATTGCATACTTTGAGAACCGATCAATGACAACCAGTACCGAGCTCATCCCACCTACCTTGGGAAAGCATAAGATGAAGTCATGGAAATGGATTATCATGGCTTCTCTAATTTTGGTAGGGGTTGCAATAGCCCTGCCTCCTTCTTCTTCTCTGTATTGTTGAGTTGGCATATAGGACAAGTTTTGACGTATGCCTCCATGTCTTCCCCATTTTTGGCTGATAATATGACCTAGACAGAAGTGTCATCATCCTTTCCACTTTAAGATGTCTTGCCCATTGAGGATTGTGAGTCTCTCATAATAGCTCATGCATCAGTCCTCCCGTTCCAGGGAGGTATAGTTTGTTGAGGCCTCTACGGAAGTCTCACAGATTGTTTGGAACCTTTTTGGAAGTCCCACGGGATATTCAAGGGATTCTCGAAAGTCTCATGAGCTGTTTGAGCATTTATTCGGGGTATTTGTGCACATCCCATGGGCTATTTGAGGCTATTTGGGGTGTTTAAGGGAGTCCCATGGGTTGTTCGGGACATTTTTAGGAGTCTCGTAGGCTGTTTGCGGTATTCGTGGACACCCCACCGCCTGTTCAAGGCTATTCGTTGCATTTATAGGAGTCTCGCAGGCTTTTCGGAGTATTTGTGGACATCCCACGGCCTGTTCAGAGCTGTTCATGGCATTTACAAGAGCCCCACAGGCTATTTAGGGCATTCATGGAAATCCCACGAGCAGTTCGGGGCTATTTGTGGGATATACGAGAGTCTCATGAACTGTTCAAGATGTTTGTGGGCATCCCATGGGCTGTTCGAGGCATTTATGGGAGTCCTATAGGTTGTTCAGGACATTTGCGGACATCCTACGGGCTGTTTGTGGCATTTTTAGGAGTCTCGTGGGCTGTTTAAGGCATTTGTGGACATCCCATGACCTATTTGGGACTGTTTTTGACATTTACAGGAGTCCCATGGGCTATTCGGTGTGTTTGTGGACATTTCACAAGCTGTTCGAGGCATTTATGGGAGTCCCATAAGCTGTTTGTGACATTTATGGGAGTCCTACAGATTGTTTATGGGAGTCCCCCCACCCCCCCCCCTTCTCCCCCTAGCACAGGGTGTGGGGAATCCCCCACAAGTATAATAGGGAAAGTGGGTTGGTTGGGCGGCCTATGCATGTGGGGCTCGTTGTGTGTTGGATACATGTGATGTGTCATGGGATGTCCTAATGTGACGTATGTCAATGTGGAAAATTTTGGGATATTTATGAAAATATCCCTCCTATTCCCAAAATGCTCCCACGTTATTAAAATGCCCCCAAATGTACGAAACAATCTTGAATGGCCCCACAGTGGTATGGAAACACCCCGAACATTCTTGATGTCCCACAACATGAATAGGGTGTAGAGTTGGCAGGTGGAGGAAGAGGTTCTATTCATTTATGACAGGTCCCATTTATTAGCTAAAGTTGGGAAACAATTTGGATTCAAGGTGGGGGAACAACATCGAGAAAGTGGGATATCATTCTAGCCCAGATTTGTCTAATTTTAAGATTTTTATAGTTCAGATGAAGAGCTTCTTCTAACCCTAGGCCCACACATCTTATTACACCTAATTCCTAGAAATCTTGCCCTCTTGAAACCTTCCCCTCCTTGCATGAAAGGTTTCCTTCTGCTAGGTAAGAGGACCACCCACTATTAGGACTACTACTTACTATATTGGGAGACTAATCTAGAGAAAAGCAAACACTCTACAGCAGTCTCACTTTTCATATTTAATCCATTTAGTTTTTGGATTCAAATCTCTTTGGGGGTGGGGGGGGTGTAAGATCACTATCTGTTCCTCATTCTGCAACATGCTTCTTGTCTCCATTTCATAGGGTTTTTTTTTGTTGGTTCTTCACCAGAGATGCCTATGCATGGATCAATTTTTTAGATATGGTTATAACACCGCTCGCATCTCTTCTTCCATTGCTCCAACATCCGCTCCAATAGTGATTACTGCCACTTCTACTCTGAGTTCTAGGCAAGGTTAGTTTCTTGATCCTCTTATAAGTCTCTAAACTTAGAATCTATAACATAATGAGCAATATAATGTTAAACTAGCATTTTCATATATAAATATAAATGAATATTATTAGATACAGGCACTATATAACTTATGTACATAATCAATAAAAAATTCTTATAAGGCTACAAAATTAGTATTTTTTTTTAAACATTGGAATATAGCATAGAGTGGTATGGTTGATGTCTCCTACATGAAATGAGGCAAATACAAAGATTTTGACTCAAACAAAAAATTGAATCATGGAGGGTACCCCAAAGGGGGGGGTGGGGGGTGTAAGATCACTATCTGTTCCTCATTCTGCAACATGCTTCTTGTCTCCATTTCATAGGGTTTTTTTTTGTTGGTTCTTCACCAGAGATGCCTATGCATGGATCAATTTTTTAGATATGGTTATAACACCGCTCGCATCTCTTCTTCCATTGCTCCAACATCCGCTCCAATAGTGATTACTGCCACTTCTACTCTGAGTTCTAGGCAAGGTTAGTTTCTTGATCCTCTTATAAGTCTCTAAACTTAGAATCTATAACATAATGAGCAATATAATGTTAAACTAGCATTTTCATATATAAATATAAATGAATATTATTAGATACAGGCACTATATAACTTATGTACATAATCAATAGAAAATTCTTATAAGGCTACAAAATTAGTATTTTTTTTTAAACATTGGAATATAGCATAGAGTGGTATGGTTGATGTCTCCTACATGAAATGAGGCAAATACAAAGATTTTGACTCAAACAAAAAATTGAATCATGGAGGGTACCCCAAAGGGGACCTCATCGCTACTCTAATGCCTGTGGATGGGAGAGAAATTAGTTTTTCACAAGAATACAAGTACATATCAATATGGTTATTATCAACCCTAATGACTAGAATTGAATATAAATTATGAGGGAGACCATCTATTCAAAATTGATAAATCACAGAGAGCACAATACCTTTTTGAGCTAGAAAATCCTTGTCAAGAATACACACTTGGCTTTCCAAATGCAGTGCAAGTATATGTGAATACATATATTATAACATACCAAAATTCATATTGCTTGTAAATTTAGATCCATAATTTTCTTATTTTTGAGTTGTTATGTCCATCCGGTTCTAGGTTGGTAGTCCAATTCCTACATATCATTCCACAAAATACTCTACTCCCCCAAGAGTGAAAGGGATCAAGCAAGGATAACCTATTAACTTGAGTGTCAGAGTATTCTCCCTTGGTCATAACTGGGTGATTATTTTTTTCATGCAAGTTGAAATCAGCTAGAGAGGATCTGGATGCTTTAGGCCCAATTATGTTAGGCGTTATGGGTAACCTGACAAGGCGCTTTTGAGTTACTCTACCATGGTTGATATATGAGTTAGCCAGGGGGCATTTAGGGAACTCTACTTGGTATTTTGTATAGCGATCTTGAGAGGTTTTGTCATATAGTGGTAGGTGGAGTAGGTGTAGTAGTTGGCTTATGTGGTACAAGAAGTGGGTAGTGTAGATAGCACGAGTCGCTCAGATGGTGTAAGTAGCACAAATATTTGTCTCTTAGGGGCATCATTGAGGTGATCCCTCATAGGTACAAAAGGAACATGTATAGTTTTTTGATTGTTTATTGTACGCATGTCATAGGCATACTATCGATGAGTTATGGACTCTGTCTTTCAATGGCTATGTTGTGAATCTTACCTTTTGGCAAATGAGCTATGGAGCTCACTTTTTGATAACTAGACTGCAAAGCCCATCCTTTGATAACTGAGCTATAGAGCTCATCTTCAGATGGTCAAGCTATAGAGCTTATCCTCTGATAGACAGCTGGTGGAGCTTTCCCTCTGGTGGCTGAGTCATGGAGCTTATCTTCTAATAGTTGGGCTATATGACCATTGAGCTATGAAACTTAGCCCTTTAGAACCTTATTAGACTTGTATGCAGAGGTGAGGTTGTAGACTTGTATGCAGAGGTGAGGTTGGTGGTTTTTATTTTTGGCTCAATCCTCCTTCTCGTTTATCCTAGAACTCAACTCTGGTTCTCCTTTACCCTTTGACACATCATGGCCCATCAAGCCCATCATTTGATTCTTACCTGATCGAACACAAGGGCTTAGTTTGAACATTGCTCTTGACGACTATCTTTCTTTGGTGTGTATATTGTCTTCGGGAACCAGAAATGCCATATCCTTGATGCGTTTTTGTTCAATACTCTATTGGCCTTCATAGTGCTTCAAATTTTGTCATGTCTCTTTGAACATTGTTCCTTCTTGTTGATTTATTGGGATGCAGCTTTTTATTGGTGGGTGAGTTTATCCTCTCAGGCCATCTACCCATGGCTATATAAGGAGTGAGAGCAAGGCATCTTCTATCAACTTCTTGAGATCTTGTTTCTTTTCCTATTTTTTGTTGTACAAGGAAAAAACCATAAGGAGCACATAAACGCCATGCACATCAGGGCCCAAGTGTCATGTGCATAGCTAAGGCAAGAGCCCCTTTGACTGTCCCAATGGCAAACCACCAAAAAGCAAACTCTACAACCCAAGGTTTGCTTTTCTCAAGTTCCCAAATGAAAGAAGAGTGACTGCCTACCTTGCCTTTGCTCATACTTGCCTAGGCACTCGAGTAAAAGTGAGACTCATTCAAACATTTTTTGGGAGTCCCATGAGCCATTTGGGGCCTTTATGGAAGTCCCATAGGCCACTCAGAGTCCTTTTTGGAGTCCCACAGGCTGTTTGAGGCCCTTACAAAAGTCCCATGAGATGTTTGGGAGCTTTTTAGAAGCCCCACAAGCCACTCAGAGCCTTTTCTGGAAGCCTCACATGCCATGTGGGGCCACTTCCAAAGACCCATTAGTGCATTTGTGCAAGTCCCACGAGCTATTTGGACATTTTTTTGGAAGTCCCATGAGTAGTTTAGGAACCTTTCAAGCATTTATGAAAGTCCCACAGGCCATTCGGGACATTTATGAAAGTTCCACGGGCTGTCAGGGCCTCTATGAAAGTCCCACGAGCTATTCAGGGCCTTTTTGGGAGCCCTATAGGCTGTTCGAGGATTCTCAAAAGTGCCATAGCTGTTTGGGCATTTTTTGGACACCTAACAGGTGGTTTGGGCAGTCCCACAAGCTATTTGGGGCATTTGTCGACATTCAGGGTGCTTGTGGACATCCCATTGTCCATTCAAACAATTTTTGTAAATCCCATGCACTGTTCGAGTATTTTTGTATGTTCGATGACTCGCTCGGGCATTTATGGGAGTCTCACAAACTATTTGGGGTTTTTATAGACATCTCATGGGCGGGTTCATGGCATTTATGGGAGTCCCACAAGTCACTCAGGGCATTTATGAATATCCCATGGCTTGTTCAGGATTTCTTGTGGCATTTATGAGAGTCTGGTGGGCTATTCAGGGCATTTATGGACTTCCCACGACCAATTTGGGGATATTTGTGGCATTTATGGGAGTCTTGTGCTCTATTCAAGGTGTTGGACATCCCATAAGCTGTTTAGGGCTGTTCGTAGCATTTACAAGAGTTCCATAGTCTATTCGAGGCATTTTTGGACATCCCATGGATTGTTCAGGGTAGTTCATGGCATTTATAGGAGTCCCGCAAGCTGTTTGGGGCATTCATGGACATTCCACAAGCTATTCAGGGCTATTCAAGGCATTTATGGGAGTTTCATGGGTTGTTCGTGGTATTTACAGAAGTCCCATGGGCTGTTCGGGGCATTTTTGGACATCCCACAGCCTTTTTGTGGTTGTTCATGGCATTTATGGGAGTCCCGTAGGCTATTAAGGGCATTTTTGGACATCCCATGATCTGTTCAGGACTGTTTGTAGTGTTTACAAAAGTCCTATAGGCTATTCGAAGCATTTGTAGACATCCCACGACCTGTTCAGAGTTGTTCATGGTATTTACGACAGTCCCGTGGGCTGTTCGAGGCATTCGTGGACATCCCATGGCCTGTTCGGGGCTGTTAATAGTATTTACAGGAGTCCCATGGGCTATTCGAGGCATTTTTGGGCATCTCACAGCCTATTCAGGGTTGTTTGTGGCATTTATGGGAGTCCTGTGGGCTGTTTGAGGCATTTGTGGACATCCCACCACCTGTTTGGGGCCATTTGTGGCATTTACGGGAGTGTCACAGGTTGTTCGGGGTGTTTGTGGACATCCCATGAGCTGTTTGGGATGCTTATGGGCATCCCACAGGCTATTCATGGCGTTTATGAGAGTCCCACAAACTGTTCAGAGTGTTTATGGACATTCCATTGCCTGTTGGGGGGCTATTCGTGGCATGTACAGGAGTCTTGCAGACTGTTTGGGGCATTTGTGGACATCCCATTGCCTATTTAGGGCTGTTTGTGGCATTTATAAGAGTCCCATGGGCTGTTTCGAGTATTTGTGGACATTCCAAGGCCTATTCAGGGCTGTTCATGGCCTTTATGGTCCTCTAATGGGCTGTTTGGGGCGTTCATTGACATTCCACGAGCTGTTTGAGGTTATTTAGGGCATTTACAGGAGTCCCATGGGCTGTTTGTGCCATTTATGGGAGACTCACATGCTGTTTGGGGCGTTTGTGGACATCCCATGGCCTATTTGAGGCTGTTTGTGGCATTTACTGGAGTCTTGCAAATTGTTCTGGGCATTCATGGATATCCCAAGGCCTGTCAAGGCTGTTCATGGTGTTTACAAGAGTCCCACAGGCTGTTTGGGGTGTTCGTGGACATGTCATAAGCTATTCATAGCGTTTACGAAAGTTCCATGGGCTGGTCAGGATGTTTGTGGACATCCCATGGTCTATTTGGGACTGTTCGGGGCATTTATAGGAGTTCCACGGGCTGCTCATGGTGTTTACGGGCATCCCACGGGCTGTTTGGGACATGTGTGGACATCCTAGTATGGAACCTATATCAAAAGCTCCTTACAAAATGGTTCCAGCTGAATTGAAAGGATTGAAATCTTGGCTTCAAAAACTCCTAGATAAGAGTTTTATCAGGCTCAATGTTTCCCCTTTGGGTGCTCCTATTCTATTTGTAAAGAAGAAGGGTAGGAGCATGAGGTTGTGCATAGATTATCAGCAGCTGAACAAGGTGACTGTGACGAACAAGTATCCATTACCTAGAATTGATGATTTATTTGATCAGTTGCAGGGAGCTTGTATATTCTCTAAAATTAATCCTTTGGTCTAGGTATCACCAATTGATGATTAAGGATAAGGGCATCATGAATTCCTAGGGATGTGTTTTGGCTTGACTAATGTTTCAGTTATTTTTATGGACCTAATGAATAGGGACTTAAGCCTTTTCTTGATCGATTTGTGATGGCATTTATTTTGATATACTCTAAAAGCCAAGTTGAGCATGGGGAATATCTCTGAATGTTTTTGGAGACCTTGAGGATAAAAAAACTATTTGCTAAACTAAAGAAGTGCAAATTTTGGCTAGAAAGTATGGCTTTTCAAGGTCATGTTGTGACAAAGAATGAGATTATAAGTGATCCAAAAAAGGTTGGGACAATCTTGGATGGGAAACAGACAAATAGCGTCACTGAATGAGAAACATCTTGGGGTTAGTTATTATTATTGGAGATTTGTTGAAGGGTTCTCTCACATAGCAGCCTCTTTAACCAATTTTACTAGAAAAGGGACTCAGTTTGCGTGATCTAAAGATTGCGAGGAGAGCTTCCAAGAGTTCAAGAAAAGGTTGGTATCTGCCCTAATTCTTATCTTACCTAGTTGCAATAAAGGATACACTATCTATAGTGATACTTCTAAGAGTGGTCTAGGTTGTGTGCTGATCGAGGATGGTAAGGTTGTGGCTTATGTATCTCGACAATTGAAGCCACATGAATGTAATACCCTACTCATGACTTGGAACTTGGCACTATGGTCTTTGCTCTAAAAATTTGAAGACATAATCTCTATGGAGAATCTTGCGAGATCTTTACCGACCTCAAGAGTTTGATGTATATCTTCACTCAGAAGGAACTGAACATGAGGCAAGAAAGGTGGTTGGAGTTGCTCAATGATTACGACTTGACTATCAACTATCATCTTGAAAAGACCAATGTGGTGGCAGATGCCTTGAGTTGGAAATCATCTAGTGCTTTAGATGCAATGCTTACATCACAAAGAGCCACTCTAGAAGGTTTGAAAAGATCTGATATTGAAATCCAAATTTATGAGTCTATGCCCTGCTAGCCAGCTTGCGGGTTCACTTCACTCTATTGGACAAGATTAAAATGGTCTCACAAAGTCTCTGAATTTTGAGAAACTTGCACAAATCAAGACCAACTGGGACATGTGCAATATCTTGAGGAACGGTGTTGAAGAATATAAGCTCAAATTAGGGACCATTAGGCTTAGTATGGTTGCAGCAAGTACCCTTCTATACTAGCAATTCTGTTTGTATTATCATAGCCTAATAAACATGTCTGAAAATCCATTAGAAAGCAGCATGTGATCGGGTAATGAGTTAAGCCTACTAGGAGTCCAATTAGGGTTCAAAGGCTGCTGAAGTGGCATGTTAAATAGAGAGTAAATCTAGGGTTTGTAATGAACTAAATTACTTCTCCAAAAAGTAGAGTAACAAGTTCTTTCAGCATTGAAGTAAAACTCGAACCCTCAAAAAACCTGAACCCTAGATTTAGGAAAAGTAATAAAATGGACTTTAATTTGCCACATGAAAGTGGACTTAGCTTGCCACTTAAATGTGCGCTTAATCGCCACGTAAAATGAACTTTAATTTGCTACATAGAAATGTACTTAGTTTGCAATTTAAATACGGGTTCGATCACCATGCAAAATAAACTTTAATTTACCATATAGGAATGGACTAAGTTTGCTATTTAAATATAAACTTGATCATCATGCAAAATAGACTTTAATTTGTCACATGAAAGTAGACTTAATTTGTCACTTAAACATAGACTTAATCACCACAGAAAATGCACTTTAATTTTGCTACTTTCAAATTTTGCTATTTTGGTTTTACCATGCAAAAGATGGTATACTTAATATCGACATCTCGTAGACAGCATATTTGATTTTACCATTTTGGAGACTGCATATTTAATTTTACCATTATACAAGTAGTCTAATTGAAATATTAGTGAAAAATTTCATTAATTTTGATTTGACTTGTTGATTATGGGGTAAACGACAACATCATATGTCCCTTTGGATGTCAGGACAATGGATCTCTACCCTTAACACTTTAACCTTTTTTACAAGTATTAGGAAAGTAAATTTTCTTTATTGCTCCTAATATTTTGAGATGAGAGAAGAATCCTTGACTATTTCATATTTTTTCAATTCCTTGTCTATATTCCCCTCTGAGAGCATTTGATGAGGGAAGCTTGATTTTCTTATCCACAACCTTTTGATGGTAAGAGAATTAAAATCTCACTTGGAATCCAAATGCTTTAACGCCATGTTCTTGTTGGGGGAGTCAAAAGAGTGTCAAACCAGATCAATATAGTGAGCCGGATATCAAATCATCCCAAAAGTTTAAGCTCATGAGATATGTGTCTTTTTCACTATATCTATTGGATTCTATCTATCCAATATATGATGTGGGACTAATTCATCACACCTGACATTATAGCAATCTCTCTCTTTATGTGTGATTTGACCATATTAATTTTAACACTCTTAATCAAGAATTTTTTTACTCGACTAGTTTCACTGTGTGACCCATACTAATTGATTTTTATCTCATTTTTTTATTTTTTAAGAGAGACTAACATGCGACTCAATTCAGTCGCATCATCATGGTAATTTTGGTTTTAAGAGTTTGCACAACTTCAAACCTGAAAGTCTGATACCATTTGTTGGACGAATCGAAAGAGGTCGAATTGGATCAATATAGTGGGCTGGACACCAAATCATGCCAAAAGCTTAAACTGATGGGATATGAGCCATTTTCAATATATATATTAAACTCTATCTACCCAATATCCGATGTGAAACTAATTCATCATACTTGACATTAATAATTTTTCTCTTCATGTGTGATTTGACCACATCAATTTACCTTTTAGTTTCTAAGCTTCGAGAAAAATAATTGTATGAAGTTTTTTTTATCTATTTTACTTTGATTATGATGCTGGAAGAAGTGATAATACAGAGCATATATGTGTTTGTTACTTATTTTTTTAGTCTATCATTTCTTTTAGTAGCTTAGTTTTCTTCATTTTATTTTCCTAATTGCTTTATTATTTTTTTGAAAAATTTCTAGAGATTTCTTTCTTTTAGTATTTTTTTTAAAATATTTTAGAAGACAAGTGGTATATCCTCTTATCATTGATTTAGGCCTGCTACTTGATTCAGCTACTTAAAGTTTAAGACTAATTTTATCTCAGGAGGTGGTTGGACCTCCTCTCTTGACAATTTTCCTAGTGCGATTTTTTTCTTTAGGAACCTTTTTTTTTTGGCAAATTAGTAACTTTCACCATGTTCTTGTGAGCTAGTTGCTTCTTGACTTTGGCTTTGATCTCCAGATGCCTCTTAACCTAAATGCTCACAGATGTCATCCGATACCTACTCTTTGGGTAATCTTTTTTTATCGATAATAAACAAAGATAAAATTCAATTAGTCCTCCTAATTCTATCTTGTGATCCAATTTTCTCCCATTCTTTTTGTTCTTTTTCTTAACTTAACAATCTCATTCCCCTTTTGAGGATCTAAGATTTGCAAACTCATGGATGTCAATCAATTCTTACTCTTGGAATTCATCTATCTTGACTTGATTTTTCATACATAATTTGTCCATATGAGGTTTTGTTTATATTATTTATTTAGGAGGGGTGATATTTTGCCTATAGAAGAAAATTTCCAAGAAGTTATCGTTCGATCTTAACACTTTTATCTTTAAAAAAATATTCCTAATAAATTTCTAATTACTTATAGATTATTCACCATATTTTAAGGCTTGCATTTTCAAAATTAGCATAGGGCGATGGTGGGCGGGGGAGGTGTAGAGACTTCAGCTCTACTATATTTCATTGATAACTATCCTTACCTTCAAATATCTTTCTTTCATTTCTAGAGATTTTATCTTTAAAACAGAAGGTAGTTCATCTGAAGACTAATACTTTTGTTCTTGGTGAATTTTTTTGTCTTTTGTCTCGAGAAGTATAGAACACATACTTGACTAGTTAATTTTGATGTAACTAGGCATTCCGTGTATGCTAAACATAAAATTTTTTTATTTTATTTATTTCTTATATTTATTTCTATTTTTTTATGTCGTTGAAGCTCATGCAACCATTGACTCTTTCATACTATAGATTTAGCACAAATATCCTTTATGTTGGATTTAGTTACTCATCTATTGATCAATCAAACATTAGAAAATGGCGTTGCTTCTTTCTTAGCTAAAGAAGATCAAATATGTGTTATTCCTTTATTCTTCTTTAGCTCTTATAGTGCTAACAATGAACTGGAGGTGGGGATTGTAACAACTTGCTTTCGCTTTCAACTGATATCTCGCAATTAGCCAAATGCCCCACTAATCCTTCCTTTTTCTTGCATTATTTGTATTAACTTCCTTAACTTATAGGGTAGGTTGTAGATGACCAAAAGATTGTTCAATTTTTGTAAGATTGATGTCCTAACTTGTGATAATGAACCCTTTATTTGATCATCGAGGTCTAATACAATGACATTTGGTCTTTGCCTCCTAGGTGAGAGATAAGGAGTTAATCCGTGTTAGATAGATAAAGTAACAACTGGATTAGTGGTAGATGTGGTAGTAACAACAACACTAGGAGCAATAACACAAATAGTAAAAGTAGGAGTACCATGCATAAATTGGATGAAGTTGGACTCAACCTCATAGCTTGTATGTACTCCTGTTGGCCTTGTGGTGATCATTGGTTGAGAAAAGTGTACCATATACACTTCGTCATGGATGATGGTATAGGTTAGAAATTTTGGCACAAATCAAGAAGTTCCACTGGGTGTGTCATAACTTGTGAAGCTGCGATCGACCACCGAAATAGCAAGACCCCTAGGAACAATATCAAAACAATAAATAAAATTAAAGCAAGTTTGAGCACGTAATCAGGTATTGTCAATTAAGTTTGAAGTGTCATCAACGACTTTCTGCTTATTGTTGATTAATTTCTTTTGAACACGATGTTTGACTGACTAACTGATCGAATGCAAGTTTACCTTAGTTCGATTTAATTTGAAAGAATGTTAGCAATCTTAGCTTATGCTTATCAGTCTTAATTTGACAATTAATAACCTTTTTGGCTTATCAATTGGATTTGAAACGTTGACTTTATGCTTATGTTAGGTAGACCTTTATTCACAAGTCAAGAAAAATTAACTTTACCCTAAACCCTAATCCCTAGTCCCTAAATTCTAAACTATAAACCCTAAATCCTAAACTGAACTGGACTATTAGTAAATTTTATTACACCATTATAGACAGATTTTTTAATTATCAATTTAATAATCCTTAAAAAAATCTAACGGTTTAAAATTTGATAAGATTAAGGATAAAATCCTATCAATAGGATTTTATACCCACTAGGATTTTAGGTTCAAAAATGAACCCAAACTCAATAGCTTCAAGAAGAAAATAAAGCTAAGAAATAATCAATTTAAACCTACAAAAAGATTACAATAGCATATCTTAGACTTGAGTTCCATTGGTTCCAAGCTCTAGCACAAGCCCAAAATAAGAATATTACTTAATATAGTGACAATACAAAAATTAATTTAAAACTTCAAAAATGACTATTTAGAATTTCATATTTGAATAAAAAACTCTAGTTCACAAACTTTAATAACACAATTCACAAGAAACAATCAACTTAAGTCCACAAAAAGATAAGAAAAGCTTACCTTCATCTTCAAACTTCAATCACCACATAAACAAAAATAAGACTACTAGTAATGTGCAGTGTTAAAACTAATTCAATGTACAACATCTAGGATTTTAGGTTCAAATATACACCCAAACCTGATGACTCCAAGGAGACAAATCAATCTAATAAATAATCAATTTAAACCTACAAAAAGATCAAGATAGCATACCTTGGACTCTTAGATTCCTTTGTTTGTTCCAAGCTCTAGCACAAAACCAAAACAAAAAGCACTATTCCATCTTATGATGACACAACAATTAATTCAAAAATTTTAAAAAAAGACTGCCTTGAGTTTCATATTCAAACGTAAATCCTACTCGACTATCTTTAAGAAAATAATTCACAAGTTAAGAATAGTAAACTTAAATCCACATAATGATCACAAAAGCATGCCTTAATCTTCAAACCTTGCACAAACCAAACTAAGAATATCAATCATATGTATTGATAGAACAAACTTAATATAAAATGTAGATTGACCATCTATGGTTTTAGATTCAAAAATAAATCCAATGGCTTCAAGAAAAAATAGAAGTTGAGAAAGAATAAATATAAACCTACATAAAGATCATAAAATAGTACCTGGGACTTAAATATTTCTCTAAGTGCTTCAAGCTTTAGCACAAACCCAAAATAAAAATATTATTCCTATACAGTGACAATAGAAAAATTATTAAAACCTAAAATGATTGTCTAAAAATTTGAATTTAAATGAAACTGTAAATCATTTGATCTAAAAAGACAATAAAAAAGTTAGAAAAATATAAAATTAATATAAGTAAAATACAAAAAGACAAAATTAAAGAAAGATATAAAATAGGAATTAGAGAAACAAAAGAAAATATAGAACATAAAATTAAATATAAAGCTTAAAATAGAGAAAAACATGACATTATTAAACTAAAAATCAATAAAAATATAATTAATTAAGAAAAGAAAATTAAAAAGAAGATACAAAACATAAAATTAGAAAAACTTAAAGAAGAGTGGAATAATAAGAAAAACAGTGAAGGTTAATATACAACTAAACATGTAAAACAAAAATGAATAAAATAAGGGATAAGTATAAAGAAAAGAAGTCACAAAACAGAAGACAGAAAACATATCAAATAGATATTAGGAGAACAAAGGGAGTGTACAGTAAAGAAATATAGAAAAAAAAGAACATACAAAAATAATATTAAATACAAACTAAAAGACCAAAACTTAGAAAATTTAAAACAAGAATAAAAAGAAAAGGGTAGAGGATAATAAAAAACAAAAAAATTAAAACAAAAGACAACAAAAAATTAAATAAAAATAATAAAATAATAAAATAGAAGATATAAATAAAATGTAAGATAGAAATTAATAGGAAAAGAAGAGCATAATATAAAATTAAATGTAGAAAAAAATTCAGACAAGAAATACATAAAATAAAGAATTAACTATAAATTAGAAAACAGAGAAGAGTGTAAAAAAAATTTAAAAACAAAAATATAGAAGAAGATGAAAAAGAAGAAGAAGAATATGAAATAGACCAATAAAAAAGTAAGACAAGTTATAAAATAAAAAGTTAATCGTAAAACAACAATATGAAAAGAAGAAGCTACAAAATAGAGGAGAAGGCACATATAAAACGAGTGGGTATAAAATCCTATTTATTGGATTTTAATCTTAATCTTATCAAGTTTTAAACCATTGGATTTATCTAGATATTAGTATAATTGATAACTAAAAAAATCAGTTTGCAATGGTATAACAAAATTTACTAATAGTCGAATTCACTTTACCATTTAAAGTTTAGGGTTTATCGTTTAGGATGTAGGGTTTTGGGTTTAGAGTTTAGGCTTTAGGATTTAGAATTTAGGATTTAGGATTTATAGCTTAGGGTTTAGCATTTAAGATTTAGGATTTAACATTTAAGGTTTAGGATTCGTATTTTTGTACTAGACCATAATAAACTGAATCAAACTGAACAGTTAGTAAATTTTGTTACATCGTTACATACCAATTATTTATTTATCAATTATATTAATTCCTAAATAAGTCTAATGATTTAAAATCTAATATGATTAAGGTTAAAATCCTATTGATAGGATTTTATACCGGCTCCATATAAAATAGAAAACTAAGACAAAAATATACAAAAAGTAAAAGTAAATATAAACTAGAAGATCACAATTTAGAAAATTTCAGATAAGAACGAGACAAAAAGGAAAAAAGGAAAAAAAAACAAAACAACTAAAAAAAGTAAATAATTAAAAAATAAAGAAAATAATTTTAGAATAGAAGCTAAAAGAGAAATATAAAATAAAAATTAATAGGAAAAGAAAAAGAGAATAGAAAATAGAAAATTGAGATAGAAAATATACAAATGATAGAATTAACTACAAATCAAAAAATAGAGAATAAGAAAATAAGAAAAATATTAAAAAAGAAAATCTAAAAGAAATGGAAGAATATAAAATAGACAAATAGAAAATCAAGAGAACTTATGGAACAAAAACTTAATCATAAAACAAAAACAAGAATAAAAATTAAAAAATTATATATTCAAAAAAATTAAGAAGAGTTTAAAGATATACAACAAAAAAAAGAAAGTTAAGAAAAGAAGAACAAGATATAAAATAGAAAAGTAAATAAAATATATAAAGATAAAAATTAATCATAAAATATAAAATAAAATATTATATACAAAAGATAAACTTAAGAAGTAGAGGAAAAGAAAAATTAAGAATGATAATTTAAAGCTACAAAATAAAAAAAATTAAGAGAAGAAAAGCAAGATGTAGAGTAAAAAACTAAATAAAAAATATAAAACATAAAATATGGTACAAAATAAACCTAAATGTATAAGGATTTTTCACAATCCAATTTAATCTAATAGGACAAAGCATATTGAAGTGGATCGATATTTCAATAAAAAGAAGTTAGATGACAATATCATCACTATTCCATATATGCCTTTCACGAATCAACAAACTGATGTTTCAAGAAAAAGGCTTTCTACTACAAGATTTCATCAAGTTATAAACAAGCTAAGAATAAAAAAATATCTATTCTCTAGCTTGAGAGAATGTGTTGAAAAATTGCTATTTTTTTATATTGGGCTTGCGTATAGTTGGATTATTTGATTTTTATTTGGTTCCATACTATCCCTATTCTTTGGGAATATAATGTGTCTTTTATCGTTGCTCCCTTTTATTATTGTTGTAATTATTTAATTAAATTAGTACAGTTTAGGCCCTTTTTATTCACAATTCATAAGTCAAAAAAAATCAACTTAAATTCGTATGCAAATTAGAAAAGTATACCTTAATATTCATGCCCCTCCAAGCATCACATAAATCAGAATAAGAGTACCAATAGTATGCAATGATAAAACTAAATCAATATAAAATGTCTTGAATTTTAGAATTGAATATAGACTGAAAGATAATAGATTTAAACTTGCAAAAGATCATAACAACATACCTTGGACTTTTAAATTTGTCCGCTTATTCTAAAGAAATAGCACAAACCTTAGTTCACATTAAGTCCTTCCACTTCATGTAAGTGTTCAACATCTTCATGATCACCTCATCCTCCATTTTCATAAACCAAAGCCCCATTAAGAATAATCAAAAACTTAATCAGCAATTGGTTTTCAAGTTATGTGCATAATTTTTCGAAAAGGAACTCAAATAGTTATGTAGACAACATCCAATACCACCGGAAGTCCAATATGATTTATGGCCTGAAACATATTTTTTCGCCCAAAGTTTTAAGTCAAAAATCTCAAAATCACATATACTAAGCAACTAAGAAAAATATCAACCTGAATCATCTTTCTAAATTCGAGAATGCAAAAAGAACCATTAGGATGAGAAGCATAACTTCCTTTAGGAATACTCCAGAGCACAAGATTGTACCTTCATTGCATACCTTCAGGTCTTAAATCTATTTATAAGAGAGAGATCCTATTCTGAGTAAATCTCAAACTAGTAAAGATCTAAGACTAATTACAGTTCCCATGTCCTTATTCTACCTAGATTTCTAGTCAGGCTATAAAAGTAATAAAATAGAAATATATTATAATTATAAGGGAAATCAGCCAGGCAGCAAAGTGATACAAATTCTTCTAGTATTTCAACACAATGTTAATTCCTAGCATCTTGTTAACTATAGTTTTCCAGAAACTAATTCACTTTATAAAGAGACAAATTAAATTGTACAAGCAAACTCCTTTAAATGCACAAAAAGAAAGTGGAAAGGCTTGGAATGGCAAACTGAACTGAGCAAGTTTGAGACATACAATTTACGCATACTAGATACTAAAAGATAAAATAATATCAAAGAGAAGGTTCAAAGAAAAAAGTTGCAGAGCTTTTAAAACTACTACAAAAGGAATTCTTGAAAAATGCAACACACTAAATGGAAGTGGTTCAGTTGAAGTTTGTTTCAAAATTAATTGGAGCTTGAAATTGCTCCAAATCAGACAAACTCTAACTGAATTGAGGTCAACCTAGTTAAGGAAATCAGATAAACAATCAGTGTGATGTTTTAGTTGACCATTAATTTTACCTTTCTTAAGCACAAACAATTGAACAAAGAAAGGCCAAGAGAACACCGGATCCTCCATAATCTTTAGCAGCTGATTGTTCTTTTTTTTTTTTTTTTCTATCAGCCACTATGTGACCATTTTCGGCAAGAACGCTTTACTCACTAAGTTCTAGCAATCCAGTGCTTATGTGGGTTGTTTCTTCTTCTTCAGAAAGTCTAGCCAAACCGAAGTCAGATATTTTTGCATTGAGGTGTTTATCAAGAAGCACATTAGTTGCCTTGATGTCTTTGTGAACAATCCTCAACTTTGATTCCTCATCTAGATATGCCAACCCTTGAGCTATGTCAAGACAAATTTTACGACTAGTTTGCCAATCCAATCTTATCTGACTTCTTTCAAAACCTGCACAAACAAAATAATCATTACATTTTGTGCTTTGATCACTCATCAGAACAACTTGGGAGCAGAATGGCAAAAAATTACCAAATAGAGCACATCCGAGACAATTGTTTTCCAAGTATTCATATACTAGCAACAACTGATTTCCTTCAATGCAACATCCAAAGCGTTTGAGGAGATTGGGGTGCTGCATAGCAGATATCAAGCCTATCTCATTCACAAACTCACCATTTCCTTGCCTAGACTTTGAAGAAAGTTGCTTCACAGCAATCATAGGACCATCTGGCAAGACACCCTGTTGACTATCCACCCTCATTTAGAATAGACTTACATCAAATGGTGGCAAGTGCTTGAAATCTACTCAATGATGCAAAAAAATGGAGAAGAAAGAACCACATGGTAATCTTGTAAATTGGCCCAAAACTACCTTCACCTATCTTGTTTGCAGGATCAAAATTCCTGGTGGCAGCTTTGATCTGTCTTAAGGTGAAGAATCCAATCTGCAACTCCGGACCACAAAGTTCTGCATGCAAAATTTCACAATTAGAGTCAATAAATGGCAAAACGAGAGATAAATTTTCAAACTCAGAAGGCATCAGTAGTAGAAACAAGACTCAAATAATTGAAAGAACGATGTCAACTTCTCACCATTATCTTTTGGATCTTTTCTTCTTAAGCAAAGCCAGGTCAATATCAAAGCCAAAAAAATAACAACACTGGCAGTCACCTGTTTTAGGTTTAAAGTCTACAAAATGAAAAGTAAGATGTTCAATCAGACATTTTCATCACGAGAACAAAAATAACACAATAAGAGAAGCTTTCTGGAGGCATACTTGATGTAACTGAAATAGCTGAGATTAATTAATCGCCCATAAACATTAAGTTTTGGAATGTTGTGGGTGCCTTTCCCAACCCACTAAAAGTGAATCTCCAGAGTGTTACCATCTACATCAGTATCATAGCTTTTGATAATTTCCCCACCAGTCCCGTTAGCTTCTTTTGCAATATTAAAGTCACTCAAAACCTTCTTGCCCTATATAGTTTCAGGTTATGGCATGTAGACTTTGGCAACTTGCAAAGTTCTTCCATCAATTCATATTTCTCACTCCAAGTTTAGAAGAGCAAATGGAATTGAATACAAAAATATGAGGCCAACTTTTCTATTTGTTTCCTTTTGAAATGATTATGCAAACATAGAAATAGATTCAAGGCAATTTACTAGCGTTGTAACGATTAGACAAAACTAGTAGTTGAGATGGAAACATAAGCACTTGGATTGACACATCAAACAAACGCTTTCCAACACTAGCATAAGTATGATCATCAGTGAACATTATTTCAGCAAAATGAAGTTGCACTTTGTAGTTTCCATTTTGCAAGAAAAGGCCATAATACTTCAGGGAAAGAGGACAAAGATGAGCAATCATGTACAACTCTGGGTTCGTCATATTCAGAATAGAAGTGTTTGTCGCAATGCAATCTAGCTGGTGATTGTCAACAAAGTCCCCTGTAGAGCTATAAGCCCATTTACCATCACTAGAAGGTTGATATATTGACACACCGGTAGCGCCCCAAAATGTGTTATCCCCATACTCGTCTTCATCAATGGTCACCTTGCTACCTCCATAGTTGAAGAATAGAATCTAAGGGAGCAAATATACAACGATAATCTCATTTTTCACATAAAGAATCTAAAAGACCAACACCATAATAAATAGAATAACGGAGAACTACCTGACCTCTTATTTGCCAATTCATCCCAACATATTGGTTGTAGACTACTACAATTAAGCTTTACTATTAGAGTTCACCTTCCATCTAAAGAAAGCCTACAAAAAATTGAAAAATATAAAATAACAGCACGGATATATCAATTTCTGAAAGTAATATAATGAAAATCTAGTTAATCAGTACAATATTTTACTCTAAATGTGGGAATATATATCATAATAATTTCTTCAACATTTGTTGTATGTGAATCAAACAAGGGGATATTTGATATCATTTAATTTTTTCAGATTTGACAAACATTAAATGCAACTACTTCATTTTAGATCTGCACATTTTACCAAAAAAATGTATATGCCCATACATCATGGTCTGCAAAGAGGTGTTTGTGCATCAGATACTCTGCATATCTTAGGATGATTTAACAAGTCAGATTAAACATACCCTCTAGCATAAGGATCATTTACTATAGATAGTGTAAATGAGACGAGCTGATCTTGGCTCGGCTCAACTCAACTGCAAAACAAGCTAGCTAGCATAGCTCGTCTTAAATATAATATTTTAGAAATTAATTATTTTTTAATTATTTTACATTAAATAATTTTAAAAAATTACAAAAAATTATAAAAAAATCAACCATAATACAACAAATCACAATTCATAAATTTGTAAAAAATATTAAACCTAAAAAAATACAAATTTTCAAAAAAATAGTTTTTGTTAATATTTTATATTAAAATAATTTTTAAAAATTACAAAAAATTATAAAAATATCAACTACAACATCCCAAATTACAATTCATAAATATATATATTGAAGAAATTATGCAAATAAAATGATATCTAAATATTAAACAGAATACAAACTTATCAATATATTTCCAATTTGTCTTATTATCAACAAGACTAACGAAACGAAAGCTTGATAGCAAATGCACGAGTCAGACCAACATTACTTATTAAGTGACTCGTACCAGTAGAATTCTAAATTATTATAAATTAGCATATACAAATTAGAGCTAGTCAATGCAACAAAGAATCATTTTCTTTAGATGAAATAACAAACACTATAGACAATCAACATAAAATGTTTTTAAATATAGTTTACCACATTCTAATTTTCTTTAGATAATAAGTATCTGATGTTACAAAAACAAGTGATAGCACATGCATTGGATGGTGAAGATGCAAATTCTAACAAAGGCACTATGTAGACAAATTTAATTAGTAAAAGATGTAAATCGGATTGTTCTAGACAATCGACATGCTTTTGATAGTTGCCAACTATCTGTGAGACAAAAGCAAGATAACCCTCTCGAGAATCAAGATCAACAATTTCGCCACTTGCACTACACAAAAAGGCCCAAAAGACTCGATCATGTTGCTTACACTAATTGCCAACAAGAACTAGATAGTAGATTAAGTACACTGCTAGCTTTCAATTAAGTTTTGTCTCTCCAATCAAAAACAAAACTAGCGTTTGATAGAAATTAGAATGTAGAATAAAAATAAGTTACGAGCTTTTATGCAATAAGATATAGCTTTCCTAATAAGCACAATGGTAAGAGTATACAGAATTTAAGGGAGAAAATATACAACGATAATCTCATTTTTCACAGAGAATCTAAAAGACCAATACCAGAATGAATGAAATAACAGAGAACTACCTAACTTCTTATTTGCCAATTCATCCCAACATATTGGTTTAAACTATCACAATTAAACTTGACTATTATAGTTCACCTTCTATCTGAAAAAAGCCTACCAAAAAATTAAAAAAGATAAAGCAACAGCATAGATATATCAATTTTTGAAAGTAATATAATGAAAATCTAGTTAATTAGTACAATACTTTACTCTAAATGTGGGAATATATATCATAATAATTTCTTCAACATTTGTTGATGTGAATCAAACAAGGGGATATTTGATATCATTTAATTTTTTTAGACTTGCACAAACATTAAATGCAATTAACTCATTCTATATATGTACATTTTACCAAAAAGAAATAAATATGCCCATACGTCATGGTCTGCAAAGAGGTATTTGTGCATCAATTACTCTGCATATCCTAGGATGATTTAACAAGTCGGATTAAACATACCCTCTAGCATAGGGATTATTTACTATGTATAATTCAATTTGCGAAGTGGTTGGATGGTAAACCAGAACTTCATATGCATAATAATAATCTTCCCAATTTCTTGGCCCAGCGATACTCCAAACACCATTTAATTCCTCCAGTTGCAAACGTTTCAAAAAATCCTCACCTAACGGATTCCAATATATAAAAATACTAACAACCTACTTTTATAAATAAATGAAGGTCTTTCCATCAAAATAATGATATATCTACTATTCAAATAGAAAAAAATCAATATAGACATTGGGAAATAATATACATATGCAATAGGTGCCCAAAAATAAAATCTAATAGCTTTCTTATTAAGTATTATTCTAAGAGGGTAAGCAAATATGTCATCCAAGACTTTAGGTAACTGCAATTAGTAGCAATCTTCAATATCCCATCAACTGTATGTTACAGAAAATAATACATAAAAATGCACAATAAAAAACATCGATTAGCCATATATTAACCATATATTCATGCACTAAGCATTCAGAGAAAAGGCAAGAGATAAATCACATATGCATAACATTTATTAATTTTACATGCAATTAGTGTCATAAATTATCTATATCCCCGGAATAAGTTTTTTTTTTTGCCCGTTA
Source organism: Trichopus zeylanicus subsp. travancoricus (assembly GCA_005019695.1). NCBI lineage: Eukaryota > Viridiplantae > Streptophyta > Magnoliopsida > Dioscoreales > Dioscoreaceae > Trichopus > Trichopus zeylanicus. The sequence continues at coordinate 52,280 of RXID01015840.1, forward strand.
GTCTCTCAAGTATTTCGAATCCTCAATTAACTTGACAAACCCAACCTTTATTGCTTAAGAAGAAGAATATTCTCTTCTAAATAGGAACAAAAAATAGTGATGATGACATGATAAAAAACCGTGTTCATTAAATCTTTTCTTTTCTAATTCTAATTGCTTAACAACTCTTCCAAAATCTACTTTTATAATTAAGGCTTAATGGCTAAGAAAAAAATAAAACGAGAAACAGAAAGAAAATATAAAAAGAATGAACAAAGCATGCTATTGTGGTAAAAAATTTTAAGAGAAAATACAAAGAGTACAAAAATTGCAAAGAGTTAGTAATGTGCATATTATGCACATCATGGTTCATAAAAATGACATTTTTGCCTCTATGATTAAACTAAAACAATATATCATCAAAGAAATAGCTGACTATAGTAAATTAGTGCTCGAAATCATATATAAAATTATAAGAGTTTTTTGAGAAACTCATGCCCTTGTCAGGAAGGAATACATGGAATTACAAAACTACCATAAATAAATAAAAACTAGCCACTTTTATCAAAAAAAGAGATTATTGCTAGCTGATCTTTCAAAAGGTTTGACATATCTGCATCATATGAAACTTTAAAAACTTTGTAATTCATAATATGAGGGACCTTTTTGATAACCTGAAAATATTACATAAAGGAATTTTCAAGACATGAGTTTTTTGAGAAACTCATGCCCTTGTCAGAAAGGAATACATGGAATTACAAAACTACCATAAATAAATAAAAACTAGCCACTTTTATCAAAAAAAGAGATTATTGCTAGCTGATCTTTCAAAAGGTTTGACATATCTGCATCATATGAAACTTTAAAAACTTTGTAATTCATAATATGAGGGACCTTTTTGATAACCTGAAAATATTACATAAAAGAATTTTCAAGACATGAAAATCAGATAAAAATTAGGTAGCATGCTTTGAGATTTTTATAAGTTATCTATCTTCCCTTGCATTCACTATGCTTAGATTAAGAAAAACACTATTAACCTCTAAAACATCAAATTTCAAGACCTACCCTGATAAACATATAATTCCAATAGCCGAAAAAAATTCAAAAATGAATAATCACAACCAAATTGGATGCTTCACTTACCATGCTTATATTCCAAATTCTTTACCATATCAATAGCTATAAGAATTGTAAGAAAGTAACCAAGAGGTAAATTTATTTTTAGTAAAAAAAATTCATCAAATATAATAACCCAAAAGCAACAACAATAACAACAAGGAGAACCATTTAAAGTGAGGGGCAATGATAGGTAACTACAAATTAAGAGACGCTGCTATTATTTTCTTGGAGGTTATTTGTAAACTAATAGAGATAAACAAACAACATTACACCAAAAGTATTTGATACATAATAGACATATAATTTAATACTTCTATTACTGATCATTATTATTAAGAAGAAGGAAAAAGAAAAAAGATTTTGTTTGGCCTCCCTTGAAAAATATAACAATAAAGACGACAATATGGCATTGACTCCCAAAGTAAATTTCCTCTAATATTTTCTGAAAGTCCACACGAACCAAAGTAAACTTGGCATCCTAATCTGAGAAGAAAATTTCAAAAAGTTTATGATGCCCAATGTAATCAGATAAAATAACAATTGGACAACTTCTTAAGAAAATTTTGTATTGACAAACTTAAAAGTAAAATTTAGAAGCTCCCCTGCAACAAAATACTTTCCATAAACATCACGTAAACATTATATTTGTACTTTCCATAAACATCACAAATATGAATATACTCCAGGAGATTCCAGTATCAAACTTTAATAGTCTCATCTATAAGACATAACTTGGCCTCTCTACTAGAGTAAAAATAGACAAAATCATCATCATTTTTTGTATTCCAAGCAATTACAAATTTAGCAACCCAATAGGCCCTCGCATAGGATAGACTATCTTGGATAGCAAACTTAAAGAGTAAGCAAAGATGAACAGATGAATCTCAACAAGCAACAAACTACAAAATAAGTATTAAGATATTAAATATGCAACTCCTGCAAAATACCATTAGTAGACCATATTTGGGTTTTTCGTGTCTGTCAACATAGAACCTTCTGCAGTAAAGCATGATTTTTTGTTTGAGCGCTAAATAGTCAAAATCTATGGTGAAAAAGGAGAGAGATAAAAAAAAGATAATTTATTATCATGACATTATTAATTCATTGTTAATTTATAAATTTCTCATGGGTGTTCTCTACTTCCAAATCACAAGATTAGAAGCATGACGATATAGCTCAAGAGCAAAAGTTAAGGATACTAGTAAAGCAATTTTACTGTATTTCTGATTTGAAAATGGTTCAGGCAAACAAAAGGACAATGAGAAGCCCCAGAATGAGACATTCAAGTAGGAAAGAAGAATGTGTGATTTTCATTTATAGGAATAATCCCAAAAGTTCATTTAATAGCTAAACACAGAATGACATCATCCAATATTGACTTTTCCAAAAAAGAACATATACTTCAAGCATTGATATTCAAGCATAAAAAATCCAAGCAAGTATAATTGAAAATAAAAAAATCCCATTATTTTCTAGAAATAACATCTTGATTTTAAAAAGGGTAAAAACCAGTTCCTTGTGCAGAAATTTTGGATATTTACTTGGTCATTAAGCAACAGCCATTAAGAACAACTAGAGTAATGGAGTTCATCAACTTTAGCAAATCTAGTCCCAAGAAAGTAGAAAGAACACTACAAAGAACAAATATCTATGTCAATTCATGCATGCAAATTCGAAATCATCTAAAATAGACATATGCAGAATCATTCCAAAAAGAGGGGTTTTTTATTGAATTCCAGAAGAAGATCTTGAATTGCATCATTCTTTCACATTCATTTCATAAATATACCATGACAAAAGATTGAAATCCTTTCAGCCATTTTAGCTTTCATATTTACCTCTCACTCAAGAAATTCATTGGCAAATAACAATGTGAGATCTCCATTTTGAATGATTCCAAGATTCAATCATTACGTAGCTACTTTCAAGAGAAACTAGGGTAATGAAATTCATAAATTATTTATAGTAGCATAACTGGCATCAAGAAAAATATAACGAACAAATTTTAATAAACAACATAAAACTTTGACAGCTAATGCAGCCAAGTTCAAAATCATACATGAATAGAACGATTGCCGAAATTATTTTGAAGGAGCTATTGCACCTTTCTTTCACCCACATTTCTCACAACATGCTATGTCAAGATTCAAACCCTCTGTCATTTTGCCATTCATGTGACCCTTTTGAAAATTTCATTGGCAAGTTAAATTGCCAAATCATCTTTAGAAATCATTCTAGGAACTTTATTCAATGCTTAAGCAACAAGTTTTAAGAAAATCTAGTATAAAAAGTTCATCAACTAACTGTAGCAAAACTAGCTTCAAGAAACTAGAAGAAACAATTAGAGAACTTTGCTGGAGAACATACCTCTACTAGTTAATATAAACAAACTCAGAATCGCCCATGAATAGAATGATTGCAGGAACTATTCCAAAAGGAGATCTCAATCGCATCAGTCATTTACCAACATCTCTCCCAATATGTCAGGAGAAACAGTGAAAACCCAAGTTCTCCTCTTGCTCCCGTAATTTATTGGCACATTGCAAGATATCCTTCTAAACGATTCCAGCAACATTCAAGAAAATTTAGAATAATGGATTTCATCAACTCACAAAGCAAATATACTTTCAAAAGAATAGAATAAACACATAAAATTTTACCCAGGAATATACACCTCCACCAGTTCATGCAAGACAATTTAAAACACACAAATAGAATGATTGTGGAAATCAATCAACAGGAAATCATGCATCACATTGTCTTTCACCCACGTTCTCACAATATGTGATGATAACAAATCCCAACCCTCTCACCCTATTTGCACTCATGTGCCACTTTTATGTGAGCAATTCATTAGCAACTTACATTGCAAGAGGCCCATTTGGAATGATTCCAACCACTATAGTCCATCAATAATATCAAGTTCTAAGAACAAGTAAGGTAACAGAGCTCTGAACTAACTGCAGCAAAACTAATTTCAAGAAGAAAACAGAAACAACACTCAAATAATGTCACTAGAGAACATTTGCAATTAAATACAACCAAAATCAGAATTACCCACAAATACAATGATTGAAGGAATCATTCCGAAAAGGAGATACTGATTACAACATTCTTTCCTTTCTCATAATATACCATGAGAAATTATTTGAACTCCCATGGCCATGTGAGCATTCATGTTCCCCTCTCAATCAAGCAATAATGATCATTATTGCATTGTAAGATATCCCTTTGGAATGATTCGAGAAACTTTCAAGAATATTTAGGGTAATGGATTTAATTTCAACTTTCAAGAGAGTAGAAGTGCCGCTTAAGATTTTACAAAAGAACATGAGCCTCTGAGTAAGAAAATTCAACATCCCACACAACAAACTAGTTCTAAAATTGAAAATTTTACAAAAGAGCAAAAACCTTTGCAGTTCAAGAAGGAAAAATTCAGAACACACATGAATAGAAATATTGGACAAATCATTCAAAAGAAGATCATATCCTTTAATCCACATTTCTCACAATGTATTAAGAGAAAATATCCAAACCCTCTAGGCGTATTAGCATTCATGTTCTCCTCTATCTCGACAAATTCACAACCAAATCAAATTGCAACATATTCTTTCCGAATAATTCAAGAAACTCTCAACAACAGCTAGGATAGTGGGTTTCACAACCTTACACATAAAATCACGGTCCAAGAAACACAAACCCCCGCCAGTCATGCAAGAAAATTCAGAATCGCCCACGTAGAATAATTCGAAAAGGGGATCATTCACTGCATCATTCTTTAACCCACATTTCTCAAAAGCACCATTCAAAAGATTCAAACCCACGCAGCCATCCCCCCGGACCATTTCACCGGCAAATCACATTGCGAGATAGAGGACAAGAATTTCACAGACCTTAGGGATGGGATCTTGAATGGAGGATAGATCGTCGAAGGGGGCCAGCACGGCCGAGCACGAGGAGACGGCACCGTGGCTGCTGTGTCTCTTGAGAGATAAATGAGGAACTCCAGCTGCAGAGGTCTTCGGCGTTGCAATGGATCCGGAAGGGATCGAGGGGATGATCACCGGCCAAATCGGAAGCCGGGGAATTGCCGGGGCGGTGGGGAGCGAGAAGGATGAGACGGTAGAGATTGACATAGAGGACAGGAATTTCACAGACCTTAGGGATGGGATCTTGAATGGAGGATAGATCGTCGAAGGGGGCCAGCACGGCCGAGCAGAAGGAGACGGCACCGTGGCTGCTGTGTCTCTTGAGAGATAAATGAGGAACTCCGGCTGTAGAGGTCTTCGGCGTTGCAATGGATCCGGAGGGGATCGAGGGGATGATCACCGGCCAGATCGGAAGCCGGGGAATTGCCGGGGCGGTGGGGAGCGAGAAGGATGAGAGGGTGGAGAGTGACATCTTTGGCCAATTGCCTCTGATCAAGGCGTTCCTAAGATGCCTAAATTAATAGTTTAGTCATATTTATTGGTTATATTAGTTAATTAGTTAATAAGTGTTTCAAATTATTATAAATTTTATAAAATTAGTACTATTTTTTTAAAATTAATCATATTAGTTAATAAGAATGTTAATGGACGAGGGTCTTAGACTATCTCATTCATTAAAAATTTATTTAAAATTTATCTCATAAATTTAGTTAATAAGTGTTTGAAATTATTATAAAATTCATAAAATTACTACTATTGTTTTTAAATTTATCATATTAGTTAATAAAAATGTTAATAGACTCGAGGGTCTTGGACTATCTCATTCATTAAAAATTTATTTAAAAGATGACTCGTTGAGTTATAAATTTTTTTAACAAAATTTTAAAAGCTAATTGGAAATTGTTAGAAAATAATTTAGTCTCGGTTGAATTTAGGATTTTTTTTTCTATTAATCTAATTCCAATACCACTTTCGTATTATGTGACACTAATTACACCCATGATGTTCCATCCTATTCTCTTTTTAGTGTCTACTGCTATTTTTTCAATCAGCATTGTTATTTTTTTTTACCAACATTACCTTCTTGGACTTTCACCATTGTCCAAAAACAGCAAGTATGTCAACAACACCTTTGGCCCCACCACCTTGTTGCAAATTTTTTTTATGCATCGCAGCTATAATTGCAATCCTTGATAGACATAAAGGACATGATAATGGATTATAATATTAGACTATCTCATCATTCATTTGATAAATGGAATATAAATTTAAGGGATTATATTTGATTAATGGAAACAATTTTCTTTTAAATTAGATTTATTATTTTTATTTTGATTTCTAGGTTTTGAATTTTTAATGGACTTAAAATCGAGTAATCACATTACTTCATCCTAAATTTATAGTCTTTAAATGTAATAAGATTTTGTTATTATAATGTCAAATATGATGAATTAGCCTTTATATTATATAATTGAAGAAATTAAATATGAAAAAACTCATATCCTATAAAGTTAGAGATTAAGCTTTGGGTTTGAGCTTAGGCTTAATACGGTTCGAACCTGGTCTGATTACATCCGTAGATTTGATTCTAAATTTAAATAATTGACTTTACTAATATTATTAGTGAATTTATTAATAAAATTTTCATGTAAATTAATAATGAGTTAGGCATTTCTTCATTAGTATTTGAGATTTAGGATCATTTTAATCAACAATGGAGTTTTCTCGACATCTAATTACCTCAATAATTAGAGGTCCATATTCTAATTTATTTTTTTAACATCGCATTAGTATGTCATTAAAAGTAATGAATGTAGACAAAAAGGATTAAACATGAGCTATTAAGAAATGACTGTTAGTATGCATTTCTCTAGGATCGACATGACAATATATGGTTTTATATATAGATAGACATTTGAGGTATTGAGAGGCCTTAATACAAAAAGTATAAATTTAATAGGTTAGATCTTAAAAATGGCTTAATATAAAAATTAGTAGGTTTTGATAAGCCTCAGCCCACCTCAAGTCCGTGGAAGCTAAGCCCGTTTACAACCCTAATTGCTCATTAGGTTTCAACCTAATCCCAAACTTGCATTCAATTTTGAAGAGTAGGTAAAAGAATGGAATAGGTAAGGTAGATTTACCTTTGTTTTCTCTTCTTCCATAAAAATTATAAGGGTTTTAGTCACAAATGATGACAACCTTGAATGAATGTTATACAATTTTTTTTATTCTTTGTTTTGAAATGGGAAAGACTCCAAGCTCTTTTCCCAAGGGAATCTATTGTGATATTCTTTTTCTTACATTATCTATGGTTTGATTGCTTTAATAACTTTATAAGTTTATTCTTACATAACAAATAGAATTATTGGTATTTTAATTGAGGATTTCAAGGATGCCATTATTTGAAAAAATGAGAGAATCAGAAATAGCTTTCAAGTTTTTCCTTATCATTGTCTGAAAATTCTAATTCTTCCTCAACTTGAATTCCTAGCTGAGGTAGGAAAGTTTACATAAATTCCTAAGCTAGGGACAAGACCAAAGACCATGGGCCACAACTAGATCTGACACCACCTACTCCCTGTGCTCCACTGTTTCTTCATAGATCTATAGACACTCAAAAAATAGTTCAACTACACTAATGCTAGGTGTAGCTACCTACGCACTTATAGGCCACTTACTAGACTACGAGGGAAAAAGAGGTAGGGGTGTGTGCGTGTGTGTAGGATGGCTAGTTTATCATTAGCAACTGGCACACAATGTGGGTGGTGTAAACTGAAAAAGTGGTGGAAAACTCCTGAAATGTGTAGTTGAGACTTCTATATAGTAAGCATGGTGGTGGAAATCATGGGAGATGAAGCTTGTGAAAGCATGTCAAACATGAATGTCCCAGTGCTTCGAGACAACTATTTAACCTTGGCCATGCAATTATTTTTAATGTTTGAAGAATGGATTAGCTCCCAAAGGAATAAAATATTGAATGTAGGAAAAAAGCATATCCTCAAAAGAAGAAATCTAGTAATTACATGAATAGAGAAGATCAAATTATTAAATATTATAACACAAATCTAGTCATATATCATAGTAATAATCGACCATATTTTTTGAGTATTTCACATTATTCTAAAAATTAATAAGGAGGAGTACATGTAGATCTTCATGATATAAGCAATCATAATTGCATTTACTTATAACTTATTTTTTGCAAACCACTATCTTAGCATGTTAAGTTAAGAAAAATAAAAACCACATAAAGTAATTGCTAATGGAGTAGCTTCATTAATTAAATTAATCTTTGGAAAAATACTCATGTCCTCTAAATTGATAATTTTGATCGTAACCTCTTTGTTCAGCTCTTTATCAATCTGAAAGATAAATAATCAAATAAAGACAATTGACCAAAAGATAAATAAATTCAATAGTTGAAAGCAAGGACATGCTTATGCTACCAAAAAAATAACAGTTGAATTTGAGAATGCTGCAGTTGAGCAAAAAATTAATCAGAAAAAACTTTGGGTACATAAATAAGTGGGTCACTAAAAAAAAATAGAAGTGCAATAAACATTCTACAACTAGAACATGCCTCATGGAAATATTCCCATAGCAAACAGAACCATTTTTGCTAATTTAGAAGATGGTGGTGCAAAACTACCCCCCCTCGTGTATAAAAATCTAGTTCAAATAGATAATAAGTATATAATTTAGATTGACCAAAACTTGGATTATAGATAACTAACATGAGCATAGAGTGGGAACCAACTTTCAATAATTTAAAAAGCACCAAAATGACTAAAGGCAGTTGATATTCTACTTAAAATACACATGGGTCTTTTTTGCATATATCTACTCAAAATCTTACCAAATTTGTATTAATACTCTAAATTTTAAAAAATTCATATTTATACTTTGCATCATGAGTGCAAAAACTTGCATGTCGTCCCCTAGATGGGTTTATTGTGAGTTAAATGTTAACTCGAGATGTGAAAAGACTGAAATACCCCTAGCTGTAGAAAAATCAAACTCAAAACCTCACCCCTATTTCCTTCCCCTCATGTCATTAATTCAGATCTAGACTTTTGGTAGTAGACACTCCATTGTTGGCTTAAGAAATCAAGCTACCATTATTTTTCTTGAAAAATAAAAATTACAAAAACCTATTTACAACTTTTTCATAATTGCATATGCTTACTTTTATTATTCATCTTCAACCTCTGCCCAGAGAAATTAGGGTTCTTCCAAACAAAAACTAAGCAAAGTAGATAAAAATATGAAGCCATTTCCACCCAATTTCGAGTACCATAAAGAAGGAAAATCCAAAATCTAAAGACATGCAAGCTATTGGATAAAAAAAAACTAATCTGGATCTAAGTACTCTACTTCAATGCTACTTCTTGTGCAACCTAAATATATTGAACTACCATTGATGGACCTTGAAGCTCCCAAGCAATCAAATGATAGTATATGACAATTTATAGCCTTTAAAGCTAGCAAAAATCACCCAAATGGTTATGAATCATTTGAGCATTTTTTGGGAGTCCCACAGGTCATTCAGGACCTTTACGGAAGTCTCACAGGCTGCTCGGGGGCCTTTCCCACGAGATGTTTGGAGGCTTTTTGAAAGTCCCATGGGCCATTTGGAGCCTTTACAAAAGCCCCATGTGTCATTCGGGGCTATTTTCGAAGACCCATAGGCTATTTAGTGCATTTACGCAAGTCCCACGAGCTATTTGGGCATTTTGTTGAAAGTCCAATGAATGATTTGGGAATATTTTAGGCATTTATGGAAGCCCCATGGGCCATTTAGGATGTTTATGGAAGTCCCACAGGCCATTTGGGGCCTTTTCGAAGGTTCCATGGGCTATTTGAGGGATTCTCATAAGTTCAATGGGCTGTTCAAACATTTTTTGGATGTCTGATAGGCAGTTTGAGCAGTCCCACAGGATGTTTGGGGTGTTTGTGGACATCCCATGAGCCATGATGGTGATTTTCACAAGTCTCACGAGCTATTTGGGAAAATTTTGCATGTCTGACTACCCGCTCGGGAGAGTGGTACTATCCAAAATCTACCAATGAACTAGATATCTTGATCACTCATGATGTCTTTCGAAACATTGAAATTCTTCACCACATGCTTGAAGAATAGTCCCACTGTCATATCTGTCGAACATGCATGTGGAGTCTTGTGGGCTATTCGGGGCTTTCATGGACATCCCATGATCTGTTCGAGGCAGTTCGTTGGGTTTATGGGAGTCTCATAGGCTGTTTGGCACATCTATGGACATCCCATGGCCTGTTCAGGACTGTTTGTGGCATGTATGGGAGTCTTGTGGACTGTTTGGGGCATTCATGGACATCCCATAAGCTGTTCAGGGCGTGTATAGGAGTCTCATGGGTTGTTTGGGGCATTTGTGGACATCCCATGAGCTGTTCGAGGCATTTACAGGAGTCCCATGGACTATTCATGACATTTATGAGAGTCCCGTGGGCTATTCTCAACATTTGTGGACATCTCACGGCTTGTTCAGGGCTGTTTGTGGTGTTTAAGAGCATCCCACTAGCTGTTCAGGGTGTTCGTGGAATTTATAAGAGTCCCGTAGGCTGTTTGAGATGTTCATAGACATCCCATGGCTTGTTCAAGGCTGTTCGTGGCATTTACAGGAGTCTCGCAGGCTGTTAGGGGCATTCATGGATATCCCATGGCCTGTTCGGGGCTGTTCGTGATGTTTATAGGAGTCTCATGGGCAGTTTGAGGCAGTGGTGCACATCCCATGGATTGTTTGAGGTTGTTTGGGGCATTTGTGGACATCCCATGGCCTGTTTGGGACTGTTTGCAACATTTATGAGAGTCCCATAGGCTATTCAGTGTGTTTGTGGACATTTCACAAGTTGTTCAAGGCTATTTAGGGCATTTATGGGAGTCCTACAAGCTGCGTGACATTTACAGGAATCCTATGAACTGTTTTAGGATGTTAGTGGATGTCCCACGGGCTGTTGTGGATGTTTCACAAATGAAGCTCCTCCTAGAGTACCTTTGAACCCCCTCTAGCACAGGGTGTGGGGAATCCCCCATAAGTATAATAGGGGGAGTTGGTTGGTTGGGCAGCCTACGCACATGTGGCTTGTTGTGGGTTGGATACATGTGATGTGTCGTGGGATGTCCTGATGTGACATATGTTAACGTGGAGAATTTTGGGATATTTATGAAAATATCCCCCCTATTCCCAAAATGCTCCCACATTACTAAAATGCCCCAGATATATGAAATGGTCCTGAATGGCCCTGTGGTGGTATGGAAACACCCCGAACATCCTTGATGTCCCACAATGTGAATAGAGTGTAGAGTTGGCAAGCGGAGGAAGAGGTTCTTTCCTTTATGATTGGTCCCATTTATTAGCTAAAGGTGGGCAACAATTTGGATTCAAGGTGGGGGAACAACATTGAGAAAGTGGGATATCATTCTAGCCCATATTTGTCTAATTTTAAGATTTTTATAGTTCAGATGAAGAGCTTCTTCTAACCCTAGGCCCACACATCTTATTACACCTAATTCCTAGAAATCTTGCCCTCTTGAAACCTTCCCCTCCTTGCATGAAAGGCTTCCTTCTGCTAGGCAAGAGGACCACCCACTATTAGGACTACTACTTACTATATTGGGAGACTAATCTAGAGAAAAGCAAACACTCTACAGCAGTCTCACTTTTCATATTTAATCCATTTAGTTTTTTTATTCAAATCTCTTAAAGTGGGGGGGGGGGGGGGGGGTGGTAAGATCACTATCCTTTCCTCATTTTGCAACATGCTTCTTATCTCCATTTCATAAAATTTTTTATGGTTTTTCACCAGAGATGCCTGTGCATGGATCATTTTTTTAGATATGGTTATAACACCACTCCCACCTCTTCTTTCATTGCTCCAACATCTGCTCCAATAGTGACTACTGCCACTTTTGCTCTGAGTTCTAGGCAAGGTTAATATCTTGATCCTCTTATAATTTTTAAAACTTAGAATCTGCAAGAGAATGAGCAATATAATATTAAACTAGCATTTTCATATATAAATATAAATGAATATTATTAGATACATGCACTATATAACTTATGTATATAATCAATAGAAAATTCTTATAAGGTTACAAGATTAGTATTTTTTTTAACATTGGAATATAGCATAGAGTGGTATGACTGATGTCTCCTACATGAAATGAGGCACCGACAAATATTGTGTCTCAAACAAAAAATTGAATCATGGAGGGTACCCCCAAAGGGGACCTCATCACTACTCTAATGCCTGCGAATGGCAAAGAAATTAGTTTTTCACAAGAATATAAGTACATATTAATATGGTTATTATTAACCCTAATGACTAAAATTGAATAGAAATTATGAGGGAGACCACCTAGTCAAAATTGATAAATCATAGATATCATAATGCCTTTGTGAGCTAGAAAATCCTTGTCAAGAATACACACTTGGCTTTCCAAATGTAATGCAAGTATATGTGAATACATAAATTATAATATACCAAAATTCATATTGCTTGTAAATTTAGATCCATAATTTTCTCATTTTTGAGTTGTTACATCCATCTAGTTCTAGGTTAGAGTCTATGAGCTCTTTTCAGTCCTCTCTAGCTGATTTCAACTTGCATTAAAAAACTAATTGCCCAATTATGACTAAGGGAGAATGCTCTGATACTCAAGTTAATAGGTTATCCTTGCTTGACCCCTTTCACCCTTGGGGGAGTAGGGTTTCTTGTGGAATGATACGTAGAAATTAGACTACCAAAGGAAGGAGAAGGGAATTGGGACCCTTTACTTGGACGCTTTAGGCCCAATTATGTTAGGTGTTATGGGTAACCTGACAAGACCCCTTTGAGTTACTCTACCATGGTTGATATGTGAGTTAGTCTGAAGCATTTTGGAAACTCTGCTTGATATTTCATATAGTGATCTTGAGAGGTTTTGTCATATAGTGGTAGGTGGAGTAGGTGTAGTAGTTGGCTTACGTGGCACAAGAAGTGGGTAGTGTAGATAGCACGAGTGGCTCAAATGGTCTAGATAGCACAAATATTTATCTCTTAAGGGCACCATTGAGGTGATCCCTCTTAGGTACAAAAGGAACATGCATAGTTTATTGACTGTTTATTATACACACGTCATAGGCTTACTGTCGATGAGTTATGGACTCTATCTTTCAATGGTTGTGTTGTGAATCTTACCTTTGGGGAGATGAGCTATGGAGCTGACTTTTTAATAACTAGACTGCAAAGCCAATCCTCTGAAAGATAAGCTATAGATCTCATCCTCAGATTGCCAAGTTATGGAGCTCATCATCTGATAGATAGGTAGTGGAGCCTACCCTCTAGTGGCTAAGTCGTGGTGCTTATCTTCTAATAGTTGGGCTATACAACCACCAAGCTATGGGACTTAGCTCTTTAGAACCTTATTAGACTTGTATGTAGAGGTGAGGCTAGTGGTTTTTATTTTTGGCTCAATCCTCCTTCTGGTTTATCCTAGAACTCAACTTTGGTTCACCTTTACTTTTTGACACATTATGGTCCATCAAGCCCGTCATTTAATTCTTAGTTGATCATACACGAGGGCTTATTTTGAAGATTGCTCTTAACAACTATCTTTCTTTGGTGTGTATGTTGTCTTTGGGAGCTAGAAATGCCATATCCTTGATGCCTTTTTGTTCAATACTCTATTGGCCTCTACAGTACTTCAAATTTTGTCATGACTCTTTGAACATTGTTCCTTCTTGTTGATTTCTTGGGATGCAACTTCTTATCGGTGGGTGAGTTTACCCTCGTAGGCCACTACCCATGGCTATATAAGGAGTAAGAGCAAGGCATCTTCTATCAGCTTCTTGAGATATTGTTTCTTTTCCTATTTTTTGTTGTAGTTGCACCTTCTTTGCTCATATCTAGTGATTGCACTTTCTCCTCCACTGATCTTGCTCAGTAAGTAATTGTAGCTTGATTCTTCCAAAGGTGGCATATACTTATGGGATTTTATGCAAGGATCGGTGACCCCACTTTTTCACACAAGGAGAATCCTCGTACATTAGGGCTACCATCAAATATTCTAAATGGGCATAAACTTTCTAACAATGCTCTAGCCATGCTCTGTGCTGAGCTTCCAAACAAGGTAGGTGTTGCTTACCCATTCCTTGCCCTTTGAATCATGATGCTAAATTTTTCTTCTTCATGGTTGATCACAGCTTGGTGATGCAGTCTAGAGCATATCTGAATGTTGTTTGAGAGAGGAAAGCTCCCAGGCTAGGCTGGCCCATTGCTCTCTACTATAGGAACTAGACTGCTCCAACTAGGAGGTGTCAAAACTACAAAGGATACTCCAAGGTTGTCACGTTGGGATCTCTAGGAATAAGGAATGGGTGGACTTATTTTGGGACTACACCTAGTGGAAAGAAGTGGGGGTTTTCTAGGAAAACTTGAATCAAGACTTGGCTGAGGGGGAATGAGCCTATGCAATGGAGCAATTCTGCTCTCATGATGAGTTTTGAGTTTTGTTGGATCAAGCCTGGAAGGACAAAGTCACTGAGGAGAGGTGACTCTTGGCTAAGACCAGGTCAGTCTCATTCCCACAGGGGTATACTTACTATAGGTGGGAGGTACTTCACCTCCAAAATAATCAAACACTTGATGTTTGGTGGCTTTTCACCTTGAGTATGGAGGAGAGCATGGTCCAACATTGGTTGGAAAGTTATCTTTACATGGCTTGGAGGGTGGAGTTTCTTTATGACTTTGGGACTAAAATCAACTGTCTAGGATAGCAAAAATCCTAGGAAGCAATCTTGAAATGCCAAAGCAAAATTTATGGTAGTTTGAGTGTGTAATAAGGTATGGTAGGAATATGACTTCCAACAGGCACAAGCGGGATCCCTATTATTAATTATTTTGGCAATTATCAAAAATCTCCTAAAGTGAGAAATCTAGTTAATAAAATAGACACAAGAAAGAAAACATTATTTGATTGATTTTGAGAAGGATACAAGACTTAAGTAAGGGCATACCCTAACTTTATAATGAAATAAATTTAAGTTTGTAATCATAAAAGAATATAAATAAAAAAAGAAAGTGGGAAAAGCTTGATTGCCTTGCTACCCCACTTCCGTATACTACTACTGCATGGAGTCTAACTCTAATGTATGCTTGAATTGATCCTTGGTAGATGTTGATAACTTGACTTGATTTCAAGATGTGGTTGATTGACTTATCTTATGTCAATTGTTATTATAAGTCTCTAAACTTGCCTAAAGGATGCTTTGACATTATCCACTTTTAGGGTTTTGGCCAACATTGATCCCCTTCACCAGCTGCCAAAGCAGGCACCAGAGGAATTCTTCCTTTGTTGATTCTAGTTCATTAAAAGATGATATAGAACAAATATCTACATGACCTCGTTGATGAGTATAGTCTTCCTATCAACATTGATGTGGATTTTGTGACAAAAAAGAGCATAGCCATCCCTAGTGACCAGCCTTACTGAGGCAAGGTCTTTTGGAAGTATTTTGGGTGCAAGCTCCACTTTCTTATCACACCATTTATCAAAGATGTGCAGCTGAGAGTGAGAAGTTGTGCCTTTAAAAGAGAGGTGAATCAGATTTGTGAGTGGACCAAGGTGGACTACTATGATGTGATGAAGTAGAGAGGTACTTTTGGGCTGGGGCATATTAGTTATACCCCCATGTAGTAGATAGTGAGATAGTTCCTCGCTATATATCTTTTGTGTCCATATTCTAATTACTGTTGCCCTTTATAAGTGGAGGAGACGTGCACCCTTGATCAAGTGCCTTGTGTGGCTTTCTTCACTAGTCATCCTCTGGAGTGCCTTAAAGTGAGGAAGAAGGATGATGATAGGAAGAAAAAGAAGGAAGATGATAGCAATGAGGAGGAAGATGAAGGAGTTGATACGTTAGAGACATAAAAGGGTGGAAGACCTGAGGTCACCTCCATCACAACAAATTACACCTGCCTAGGATCAATCCCCCACATTGCCTAGATCTTGCTTTCGACTCTTGCAAAAATAGGTGGTATCTTGCTTCCTTGTGTGATCTTTTTTATCCATACTAGTTTCTCCAAGACATTCTCATGGGGTTGACATTGATGATTGGTTGATAGGCCCATCCCCTCCTCCTAAGGCTCACCCTTTTGCTTAGATGCCTCTTCCTCCTCATGTGTTAATGTGTAAGCCATCTTGTTCTACTCTTGTCATCCCCTTTATGTCTTATCCTTCTTATCAAGTTTCCTTCATCACATTGGCCTTTAAGATTGGTGCTCCATCAAGTCAACCCAATTTAAGTTATAATAGCCTTGGTGGTGCAAATTTTATTGCAACCTGAGCACTATTAGATTTCAAAGTGAGAAGTTGGGCATCGGCAGGATGGACTTCCTAAAGATGGCAGAATTCATATCCAAAGTAGGGTTGTTGGTGAGCTGTCATCCCTAATGGCTTGATGTCTTGTGCTCCTTGGAGAGAGGATCCTAACTGTGTTTTTTTTTTCTCTTCCCTCTCCTAGATTTGTGCTTATTTTTTCAATGTTTATCAATGACTACTTGAGATCAAGCAGGATTGAGTTGGAGATTCTTCACGGCAGACTTGTTGGCATCCTACCATGCTAAGCTCAAGGATATGGAAGTTGAGCTCCATGTCTAGGAGCACAAGTTCATCTTCAAGGAGGAAGAAATCAAGACCTGAGGGGGATAAGTTAAGGATTAAGAGCAGGAGGTGTGAAACCTTTACCAACAACTAGTGAACAAGCAACAAAAGCTTAGGGGGCTAGAGAGGACATTGAGGAGAAGTCCACTCTCCTAAATAAGAAGCTTTCCCTCTTGGATGCTTTCGTTTATAGCTCTAACAATCTCTGAGAGCAATTGGATGCTCAGTTGGTTGCTATGAAGAGGATGAAAAAGGGGTGGGAGGAGCATTGGGGGAAGCTTGAGGTTACCAACATTACCCATGTGGTGGAGAGGTCAAATGTTGAGGCCAAGATAAGGGAAATGAAGGAGAAGATAGATCATGTCGACTCTAGTCATACCTCCAGCTCTTGCCTTTGTTGGCATTAGGTAGGTGGTTGCTTGCTCATTATAACATCAACTACAACTATCCCAAATCCCTCACGAGAGCTTCTACTTGATATTTCCTTAGTATTTAGCATAGGAAGAGGATTTTGGTCCCTAATCTGAGAAATACATCCAAGTCACCTTTTTTGATGACGAAGAGAAGGATACTAGAGAGATAATGTTGGGAGGTATGCTGAAGGGACTATAGGGGACGTGTTAGGAGTCTACCATAGAGAAAAGGGGACACTACAAACCCCAGTAGGAGATATTCTCCCTCCTTTTGTTTTATTTGAAAGTGGAACTTG
Source organism: Trichopus zeylanicus subsp. travancoricus (assembly GCA_005019695.1). Lineage (NCBI taxonomy): Eukaryota > Viridiplantae > Streptophyta > Magnoliopsida > Dioscoreales > Dioscoreaceae > Trichopus > Trichopus zeylanicus. The sequence goes on from RXID01015840.1 coordinate 69,699, forward strand.
TATGTTGTAATGTGTCATCATTTTACTTAATTGAATGAATTAAATTGCCTAATTAAGTTTATGTTGTGGTTGGTCATAGCTTTGTGTGATTATTTTTGGTAGGTATTTTGCCAGTGGGAGTTGCCACTACCTCTTGCCACTAGTTAGAATGCCCTTAAGAGTTATTAGTGTTGGGCCTTATCTATGATGAGATTGGATTGCTTTTCTGCTTTTATGTTTGGGCACTATATGCAAGTATTCTTCCACATATGATCGTAAGGAGATAGATTGGATTGATGGTAGGAGTAATTGATTTACCAAGTATAACCATTAGATTGGCACTAGACAAAGATTTTTTTGTGCTTCAGGAAGATGACTTTGTCAAGTTGACAATGATAGGAGGTCCCACCAAGTGGGTAATAGTAGAAGCCTCACTACATTGGTGGTGATAGAATACCTCACCATGCTAGCGGTGATAAAAGACCTCACTAAACTAGCAATAAATAGAAGACAACACTAAGCTAATGGTAATAGATGACCTCGCCAAACTGATAATGATAAAAGACCTTATTAAGCTATTGATAATAGAAGACTTTGTGAAGTTGGCAGTGATGAAAGACCTCATGAAGCTAGTGGTGATAATAAGACCTTATGAACCTAATGGTAATAGAAGACCTCACCAAGCTCGCAATGATAATAAGACCTGCACAACTAGCGATAATAAAAGATCTCATTGAGTTGGTGACAATAAAAGACCTTACAAAATTGGGACTTCACGGCCTAGACAAACCTAGGCTTTGAAAAAATGAAGTGGAGTGAAGTTCAACTTTGTGGCTAGAGGGCCAGGGCTTTGAGATAAATCGAGCAGTGTGAAACTCCCTTGGTGGATTGGCAAACTGGGATTTTGGCATACTAAGTGGTGCAAATCTTGTCTTGGTGGCCTAATGGACCAAGAAGACTTTGACATAATCAAGTGGCCTGAAATCTATCTTGGTGATATGGTGGATTAGAGTTTTGAGATAATCAAGTAGTATGAAACTTCTCTTGATGACTTGATAGAACAAGGCAGGTCTTGACTTTGAGATAACCAAGTAGGGGTAAACTTGCCTTCATGGCTTGGCAGACATGGAATTTGATTTGTGCTAGACTAATATAAAAAAATAATTTTCAATTAAAAGTGGGTCTTGCTCCACGAGTCTATCCTTGCTTCTATTAAGAGAGTCCCAACAAACTCCTCAATTGTGAAAAAAAGGCCATCCAACTATAGGGGTTACAAACATAAGAAAATAAGAAAATAAATTTTAAATTTAAATTTAATAAACAGAAAAGTATTTCTTTTGGAAAACAATTATATTTTAAAATCTCCGAAATATTTTATTTCCCTCAAAAATAAAAAAAAATTCAGTTAAATTTATATTTTTAAATTCAATTTTGAAGGAAATGAATTTCTTTTTTCCGTTAAAAGATAAAAAAAATTTGTTTCTGATTAAAAGCTTAAAAATATAGACATTTTGTTTTAGCTAGAACTTATACTTTTAAAATCTCCAAAAGCTTTTATTTCCTTTTAAAAAAACCTGCTTTTAAATTAAATTTATATTTTTGCATTCAATTTTATTGGGATTGTAAAATCCGCTTAGCTATTCCTTAAAAAATATAATAAAATAAATATTTTTTATTTTATTTAAGTTTAAATTAATAAAGTATGTATTTTTGGCAAAATATTATATTTTAAAGCTCAACGATATTTTATTTCCTTAAAAGTAACCAAATATATATATTTTTTTGTTAAATTTATAATTTTTTCAAAGATCTTTGGATATTTGTAGATCTTTGGGTTTAATCTCCAAAAGATTGGTATTTTAAAATCTATTATATCGTAAAATTATATTTTGACACTATAAAGAAAATGGTAATTTAAAATTTTGATACTGATTTCTAATATCTCCATAAATCTCAGTTTGGGTTAAAATTTGTTATTTTGAAATCTACATGGAGACCATTAAATTTGGTATATTAAAATATCGCATACACAAAAAAAGTTTTTCAAAAATATAAAGAATTTCTAGTTCAACAACCTTGGTTCTCAAGAACTGCTTTGGCATAGGGTGAGGACTTGCCTTTCTACTTTAGCAACCTTACTTCACAAGAAGTTCTTCCTAAAAATGCTTCATGGAATTTCTCCCAATTGGTTGTGGCAACCCCTAGAATGTGAGACTCTATCTTCCACCATGCATCATAACCTTGAAGAAGATAGACAGTGAATTTAACCTTGTCATCATCTCCACAACAGTGGACTTAAAAGGCCTTTTCCATTTCTTCAATCTAGAAATCTACTTTATCAAGGTTAATGTTTCCCTTGAAGGGATGGGACACAATCATTCTCTGATGGATTTCCAATCATTCCCTAATCAATGTCTAGATGCACCATTAGAGCAGTTAGGACCATCAAAGGTACAAACTATCTGACACTTAACTCACCAAGACTCCTCAAAATAAGGACTTAAGGTTTACATCCGAGTCTAAAAAGTTGCAATTTCACAAGAAGCCTATATAGATACACATATTATACATTAAATTGGGAAGGGATCTACTTGTGAACCAACAATGTGTTATCTCAAAATACCCCAAAAGGTCCCGACGTCCCATAGAAAGGTCTCGAAATACCCTGAACATCCCGATGTCCCACAAAAAGGTCCCAAAATGCTCTAAACTATCCCGTAATGGCAGGGAAAGGCCCTAAAATGTCTCGAACTATCTCGCGATCGCAGGAAAAGTCCTGACATGCCTCACAGAGGTATGGAAACACCACAAACGGTCTCAATGTCCCATGAAAAAAGTCTTGAAATGCCCAGAATAGTATTGATGTCCCATTGAAAGGTCCCAAAACACCTTGAACTACCTTGTGGTTGTGAAAAAAAGTCTTGAAATGCTCTAAACAGCCCCATGGTGGCATGGAAAGGTCTTGAAAAGCTCTAAACAGCTCCAAAACACCCCGAACTACCCTGCAATGGCAAGTAATGATCCTGACATGCCTCGTGCTGCTGCACACAAGCATGGAAAGGTCCCAAAATGTCTAGTGCTGCACCATGGTGGCACAAAAAAGTCCTGAAATGTCCCATGCTACCCCACAGTGGCATGGAAAGGTCCCGAAATGCCTCGTGCTGCCCTGCGGTGGCAAATAAAGGTCTTGGCATGACCCAAACTGTCCTATAGTGGCAAGTAAAGGTCCTAACATGTCCCTGAGGTGCACCTCGATGGCACGGAGAGGTCCAACTGCCTCGCAGTGGCAAGTGAAGGTTTTGAAATGTGCTGAATTGCCCCTAAATGCCCCAAACTGCACCATGATGGCAAGAAAAGGTCTTGACATGCTTCAAACTACCCTGTAGTGGCACCAAAGTGTTCTGACGTGCCTTGAATTGCACTATGGTGGCAAGTAAAGGTCTCAACTCGCCTCAAACTACCCCGTGATAGTATGGAAGGGTCCCAACCCCAAATTGCCCCACGGTGGCATGAAAAGATCCTAAAATGCCCCAAACTGTTCTGCATTAGCAAATAAAGTTTGTGACTGTGACCTTCTTATTTACCAAGTAAAGTTCCCAAAATGGCCCAAACAACCCCACGGTGGCACGGAAGGGTCCCAAAACTCCCCAAACTGCTTTGTGGTGGCACAAAAAGGTTTTGATGTGTGCTGAACCACCCTGTAGTGGCACAAAAATGCCTTGAATGGCCCTGCAAATGTCCCAAAATCCCCCAAATGGCTCCACAATTGTCTCAAAATGTCTTGAACAGCCTTGTTGCTGCATAAAATTATCCAAAACTACTCGATAGGACATCTGAATGGCCCAAGTAGGGCTAGATAGATTGCAATTTTGCTTAGTGTGCTTTATGCTATCAAAGATCATTCCCTTCTTCTTGTATTGTCTTGGGGTGCCCCAAGTGCATTTGTTCGAAAGTGCTTTATAGCGGACATGCTTGGTGTTCTTCGTGCTTGGCTAACCTGTGCAACCTATTCTACCCCATGCGTTATGTCCCATTTTGTGCTTTGGCCACATTTATTGGCTAGGTATGTTGTAGGTTAGTGCTTGAGTTTGGGCTTTGTGGCAACCATGTCAGCACATGAGTGGTCACTGATTTGCATTCCTCAACAAGCCCCCCGCCCTTATGTAGCCAACCATTGGGATGGCAATCATCTAACTTATGCATCGAGTAGCAAAGTTTGGTGTGGAACTATGCTCGTTGCCTATGTTTCCTACCCAATTATCAGGAACTCGAACTCAAACACGTGTAAACTTGTCTTCCTTATCATCTGATGGGTGAGAGAGAATAGGGCATCCTGGGCTCATGCATTTATTAGGTAAAAGGCTGACACAGGCTCAGTCCACCATTATGATGACTCATGATAACTCGACAGATTGCATGGCCCTTGTGCCGTCGACGCATCATTCAAATTTCTGCTTTATCAACTTTTAATGGTAGGATAGTATCCTACCATGGTGGTGATGGGTGATGGAGAATTAGGGTTCGATTTTAGAGAGGGAGCTTGAGAAATGGCTACCACATCCAAGGAAGGTAGCATGCATGCAAATTACCCAATCCTGACACAAGGCGGTAGTGACAATAAATAACAATATTGGATCCTCAGGCTCTGATAATTGGAATGAGTACAATCTAAATCCCTTAACTAGGATCCATTGGAGGGCAAGTCTGGTGCTTGAGATTAACTCTAGTTTGACTTTTGAAATGACTTGAGAGGTGTAGGACAAGTGAGCCCCCTCTCAAGGGGTGAAAGTAAATACCACTATTTTTAACATTATTTTACTTATTTTATGAATCAGAGGTGGGGCCATGCCCCTCCTCCTACCTCCAAGGCCCCAATGTGGAGGCCTATCTGAGTAGAAGACATTGTTAGGTGGGGAGTTTGGTAGGGGTAGCACATCTATTAAAAGAAAATGTAGGTGTCCTAAAATGAGCCCAACAAGAATAGAAATCTCGTGTGAAACAAAAGGGTAAAAGCTTCTTTGATTCTGATTTATAGTGCGAATATGAACTTTGAAAACATGGCCTATCAATGCTTTAGACCTTTAGAGTTTGAAGCTAGAGGTGTTAGAAAAAGTTACCATAGGGATAACTACCTTATGGCAGCTAAGTGTTCATAGTGACATTGCTTGTTGATCCTTAAATGTCAGCTCTTCCTATCATTGTGAAGCAAAATTCACCAAGTGTTAGATTGTTCACCCGCCAATAGGGAATGTGAGCTAGGTTTATACCATCATGAAATAGGCTAGTTTTACCCTATTGATGACTGCACCACCATGGAAATTCAACCTAATACAAGAGAAACCATTGATTCACACAATTGGACTTTGCGCTTGGTTGAAAAGACAGTGGTGCAAAGTTACCATGTGCCAGATTATGACTGAATGCCTCTAAGTCATAATCCAAGCTAGCATGCGGCACCATGCCCCATCGCCCAACACCAACTTATAGTAGAGGCCCCCAGGCCCCCATGAGCTTATGTCATCGGTGCATCCCCCATGGGGCAACACCGTGGAGTGCAATTCCAAATGGATGGTGTGTTGAATCCTTTGCATATGGCATAAATACGTGATGGAGCATTGTAAGTGGCAGAGTGACCTTATTGCCATGATCCACTAAGATCTAGCCATGCATCACATAGATTCATCCTTCCCCTACCCCTCCCTCTAAAGCACACCATTTGCATTGTGATGCATAAACTATTTGCTTCGACTTGACTTGATACTTCTCACAATAATTGCCAACACCTTGATCCCAAAACAATTACATGGAAGCTCAACTCTTCGATGAGCAGAGTAGGCCATGAGGTTTCCATCGGTCGGATGATGGGGGGACTCTTTCAATGGAGCACATTGAAAAAAATCAAACCAACGCATGCCACGAGTGCACTCTATCAGCTAGCCACACCTAAACTTGTATCATGTAGCTCCACACTATCTATGCACCCACGTGCCCGTCTAATGTTGTTGTACAAGGAAAAAATCACAAGGAGCACACAAACACCATGTGCATCAGGGCCCAAGGGTCATGTGCATAGCTAAGGCAGGAGCCCCTTCAACTGTCCCAATGGCAAACCAGCAAAAAGCAAACCCTACAACCAGAGGCTCACTTTTCTCAAGTGCCCAAATGCAAGAAGAGTGACTGCCCACCTTGCCTTTTCTCATACTTGCCTAGGTGCCTTAGTAAAAGAGGGACTCATTCAAACATTTTTAGGGAGTCCCACGAGCCATTTGAGGCTTTTATAGAAGTCCCATAGGTCGCTTAGAGTCCTTTTTGGAGTCCCACAGGCTATTTGGGGGCCCTTACAAAAGTCTCACGAGATGTGTGGGGGCTTTTTAGAAGCCCCATAGGCCACTCAAGGCCTTTCTTGGAAGCCTCACATGCCATGCGAGGCCATTTTGGAGACCCATGGGTTGTTCACTGTGTTTGTGCAAGTCCCATGGCTGTTAGGGCCTCTACGAAAGTCCCACAGGCTATTCAGGGCCTTTTCAGGAGCCATACAGGCTGTTCGGGGATTCTCGAAAGTACCATAGCTATATGGGCATTTTTTGGACATCTAATAGGCAATTCAGGCAGTCCCACAAGCTATTTTGGGGCATTTGTCAACATTCAGGGTGCTTGTGGACATCCCACAGGCCATTCAAATAATTTTTGTAAATCCCACACACTGTTCAAGTATTTTTTGCATGTTCGATGACTTTCTCGGGGCATTTATGGGAGTCTCACAAACTATTTGGGGCTTTTATAGACATCCCATGGGCTGTTCATGGCATTTACAGGAGTCCCATAGGTTGCTCAGGGCATTTGTGAATATCCCATGGCTTGTTCAGAGTTTCTTGTGGCATTTATGAGAGTCCCGTGGGCTATTCAGGGCATTTATGGACTTCCCATGGCCTATTGGGGTTGTTTGGGGCATATATGGGAGTCTTGTGCTCTATTCAAGGGGTTTGTGGAAATCCCATAACCTGTTTGGGGCTGTTCATAGCATTTACAGGAGTTCCATAGGTTATTCAAGGTATTTTTGGACATCCCATGGATTGTTCAGGGTAGTTCATGGCATTTACAGGAGTCCCACGGGCTGTTTGGGGCATTCGTACAAACTATTCAGGACTATTCAGGGTGTTTACAGGAGTTTCATGGGCTATTCATGGCATTTATGGGAGTCCTATGGGCTGTTTGGGACATTTGTGGACATCCGACGGCCTTTTTGTGGTTGTTCATGGGATTTATGGGAGTCCTGTAGGCTATTAGGGGCATTTGTGGACATCCCATAACCTTTTTGGGACTGTTCATAGTGTTTATGAAAGTCTTGTGGGCTATTCGAAGCATTTGTAGACATCCCATGACCTGCTTAGAGTTGTTCATGGTGTTTACAATAGTCCCATGGGCTGTTCGAGGCATTCGTGGACATCCCACGGTTTGTTCGGGGCTGATCAAAGCATTTATAGGTGTCCCACAGGCTGTTCGGGGCATTCATGGACATCTCACAGCTTGTTTGGGGCTGTTCATAGTATTTATGGGAGTCCCATGGGCTATTCGAGACATTTTTGGGCATCTCATGGCCTGTTAGGGTTGTTCGTGGCATTTATGGGAGTTCTGTGGGCTATTTGAGGCATTTGTGGACATCCCACCATCAGTTTGGAGCCATTTGTGGCATTTACAGGAGTTTCATAGGTTGTTCGGGGTGTTCATGGACATCCCACAAGCTGTTTGGGATGCTTGTGGGCATCCCACAAGCTATTCATGGCATTTATGGGAGTCCCATAAACTGTTCGGAGTGTTTGTGGACATTCCATAGCCTGTTCAGGGCTATTTGTGCCATGTACAGGAGTCCTGCAAACTGTTTGGGGCATTTGTGGACATCCCATTGCCTGTTCAGGGCTATTCTGGCATTTATAGGAGTCCCATGGGCTGTTTCGAGTATTTGTGGACATTCCAAGGCCTATTCAGGGCTGTTCATGGTGTTTATGTTACTCTCACGGGCTGTTCGGGGCATTCATAGACATCCCACGAGCTGTTTGAGGCAATTTAGGGCATTTGTGGGAGTCCCATGGGCTATTCGTGGAGTTTCTGGGAGTCTCATGTGCTGTTTGGGGCATTTGTGGACATCCCATGGCCTATTTGAGGCTGTTCATGGCATTTACTAGAGTCCTATAGGCTGTTCTAGGCATTCGTGGATATCCTAAGGCCTGTCAAGGCTGTTCATGGTGTTTACAACAGTCCTATAGGCTGTTCGGAGCATTTGTGGATGTCCCACGACCTGTTTGGGGCTGCTTGGGGCATTTAGAGGGTCCCACAGGCTGTTCGGGGTGTTCATGGACATACCATGAGCTATTCATAGCGTTTACAAAAGTTCCATTTATTTGGGACTGTTCGGGGCATTTATAGGAGTTCCATGGGCTGCTCGGTATCCCACGGGTTGTTTGTGATATTTGTGGACATCCTGGTATGGAAACTATTTCAAAAGCTCCTTACAAAATGGTTCTAGCTGAATTGAAAGGATTGAAAGTTTTGCTTCAAGAACTCCTAGATAAGAGTTTTATCAGGCTCAGTGTTTCCCCTTTGGGTGCTCCTATTCTATTTATAAAGAAGAAGTGAAGGAGAATGAGGTTATGCATAGATTATCAACAACTAAACAAGGTGACTATGAAGAACAAGTATCCACTGCCTAGAATTGACGATTTATTTGATCAGCTATAGGGAGCTTGTATATTCTCTAAAATTAATCAACTGAGGATGGGTTTTTGGAGTTAGCTCACCCTCGCGGGATCGCGACCCTTTGTCCCGGTCTAGATATCACCAATTGATGATTTTGAATTCCTAGTGATGTATTTTGGCTTGACTAATGCTCTAGCTATTTTTATGGACCTGGTGAATAGGGACTTAAGCCTTTTCTTGATCGATTTGTGATGGTGTTTATTTTGATATACTCTGAAAGCCAAGTTGAGCATGGGGAATATCTCTGAATTTTTTTGGAGACCTTGAGGATAAAAAAACTATTTGGTAAACTAAAGAAGTGAGAATTTTGGCTAGAAAGTATGGCTTTTCTTGGTCATGTTGTGACAAAAAATGAGATTATAAGTGATCCAAAAAAGGTTGAGAAAATCTTGGATGGGAAATAGACAAGTAGCGTCACTGAGATAAGAAGCATCTTGGGGTTAGTTATTATTATTGGAGATTTGTTGAAGGGTTCTCTTGCATAGCAGCCTCTTTAACTAATTTTACTAGAAAAGGGACTCAGTTTGAGTGATAAAAAAATTGTAAGGAGAGCTTCCAAGAGTTCAAGAAAAGGTTGGTATCTGCCCTAATTCTTATCTTACCTAGTTGCAGATACACTATCTATAGTGATGCTTCTAAGAGGGGTCTAGGTTGTGTGCTAATGCACGATAGTAAGGTTGTGGCTTATGTATCTTGAAAACTGAAGCCATATGAATGTAATACCCTATCATGACTTGGAACCTGGTGCTATGGTCTTTGCTCTAAAAATTTGAAGACACAATCTCTATGGAGAATCTTGCAAGATCTTTACTGACTTCAAGAGTTTGATGTATATCTTCACTCAAAAGGAACTGAACATGAGGCAAGAAAGGTGGTTGGAGTTGCTCAATGATTACAATTTGACTATCAACTATCATCCTAAAAAGACCAACATGGTGGTAGATGCCTTGAGTAGGAAATCATCTAGTGTTTTAGATGTAATGCTTACATCACAAAGAGCCACTCTAGAAGGTTTGAAAAGATCCGATATTGAAATCCAAATTTATGAGTCTATGCCTTGCTAGCCAGCTTGCAGGTTCACTCCACTCTATTGGACAAGATTAAAATAGTCTCACACAGTCTCTGAATTTTGAGAAACATGCACAGATCAAGACCAAGTGGGACATGTATAATATCTTGAGGAAGGGTGTTGAAGAACATAAGCTCAAATTAGGGACCATTAGGCTTAGTATGGTTGCAGCAAGTACCCTTCTATACTAGCAGTCCCATTTGTATCATCATAGCCCAATAAACATGTCTGAAAATCCATTAGAAAATAGCATGTGATCGGGTAATGAGTTAAGCCTACCAGGAGTCCAATTAGGGTTTAAAGGCTGCTGAAGCAGCATGTTAAATAGAGAGTAATTCTAGGGTTTGTAATGAACTAAATTACTTCTCAAAAAAGTAGAGTAACAAGTTCTTTCAGCATTGAAGTAAAACTCAAACCCTCAAAAAACCTGAACCCTAGATTCAGGAAAAGTAATAAAATGGACTTCAATTTGTCACAAGAAAGTGGACTTAGCTTGCCACTTAAATGCAGGCTTAATCGCCATGCAAAATGAACTTTAATTTGCTACATATAAATGTAATTAGTTTGTAATTTAAATATGAGTTTGATCACCATGCAAAATGGACTTTAATTTGCCATATGGGAATGAACTAAGTTTGCTATTTAAATACAAACTTGATCATCATGCAAAATAGGATTTAATTTGTCACATGAAAGTAGACTTAATTTGCCACTTAAACATAGACTTAATCACCATAGAAAATGCACTTTAATTTTGCTACTTTCAAATTTTGCTATTTTGGTTTTAACATGCAAAAGATGGTATACTTTATTCTGACATCTCGTAGATAGCGTATTTGATTTTACCATTTTAGAGACTACATATTTAATTTTACCATTATACAAGTAGTCTATTTGAAGTCTCTGTGAAGAATTTTATTAATTTTGATTTGACTTGTTGATTATGGAGTAAATGACAACAACACATATCCCTTTGGATGTTAGGACAATGGATCTCTACCCTTAACACTTTAACCTTTTTTACAAGTATTGGGAAAGTAAATTTTCTTCATTTGCTCCTAATATTTTGAGATGAGAGAAGAATCCTTGACTATTTCATAGTTTTTTTAATTCCTTGTTTGTATTCCCCTCTGTGAATATTTGATGAGGGAAGCTTGATTTTCTCATCCACAACCTTTTGATGGTAAGAGAATTAAATTCTCGCTTGGAATCCAAATGCTTCAACACCATGTTATTTCTAGGGCATTAGAATAAGAAGATATTTGACTTTAACTTTCCCATTTCATTTTATGAGAGAATGGATTTAATATTTGATAGTAGCAATATGCCTCCCTATACTCATCATGAGCTTTTGGGAGAAAAATATTGCATGTTTCAAAATGCTTCAATTGTGAGTATTTCTAGTATCTTTTTCCTCTTTTCATGTGATAGCAAGGAAGTATGGTATTTATTTTTTATGGAAATACCTAGTTCTGAGTGGAAGGAATTCTATCTTTCCTTTTCAATGGTTTGGAGCCTTGCACCCACAACAAAGAGAATTGCTGCTTGGCAACAATTGAAGGAAGAGATCCCGACCCGCGTAATAGCTTTAGAATCAGAGGCAAAAGGGAGAAACTTGCCTCATCCTAATGTCTTTGTGTAGTAATTTCTTGACTTGGCCTATTGGTTAAAGTAACTCAACCCCGATTATTTAAAGGGTTAGCCAAAGGGCAATCCTGAATCTTCACCATGTTGTTCATATCATGTGTTAGGATCTCTTGTCATATCAAAAAAGGAGTTGAAAATTATTATTTTTCATGGGACTTGTTTTCTATAATGTTATATTGGTACATTAGAGTATGACAAGTTGTAGCAATCGACTGAATCAGTGAGTAGGCACCTACATCGATAGAAATTGAATTGTAGTAATTTAGGCTGATGATTTACCTTTTAGTTTCTAAGCTTCGAGAAAAATAATTGTATGAAGTTTTTTTTATTTATTTTACTTTGACTATGATGCTGGAAGAAGTGATAATACAGAGCATATATGTGTTTATTACTTATTTTTTTAGTCTATCATTTCTTTTAGTAGCTTAGTTTTCTTCATTTTATTTTCTTGATTGCTTTATTATTTTTTAAAAAATTTCTAGAGATTTCTTTCTTTTAGTAATTTTTTTGAAATATTTTAGAAGACAGGCGGTATATCCTCTTATCATTGATTTAGGCCTCCTACTTAATTCGACTAGTTAAAGTTTAAGACTGATTTTATCTCAGGAGGTGGTTGGACCTCCTCTCCTGACCATTTTTCTAGTGCAATTTTTTTCTTTAGGAACCTTTTTTTAGCAAATTTGTAACTTTCACCATGTTCCTATTAGTTAGTTGCTTCTTGACTTTGGCTTTGATCTCCAAGTGCCTCTTAACCTAAATACTCACAGATGTCATCCGATACTTACTCTTCGGGTAATCTTTTTTTATCGAAATAAACAAAGATAAAGTTGGATTAGTCCTCCTAATTCTATCTTGCAATCCAATTTTCTCCCTTTTTTTTTTTCCTTGACTTAGCAATCTCATTCCTCTTTTGAGGATCTAAGATTTGCAAACTCATAAATGCCAATCAATTCTTACTCTTTGAATTCATCTCTCTTGACTTGATTTTTCATATGAGATTTGTCCATACGAGGTTTTTTTATATTATTTATTTAGGAGGGGTGATATTTTTCCTATAGAAGAAAATTTCCAAGAAGTTATCATTCGATCTTAGCACTTTTATCTTTTAAAAAAATATTCCTAATAAACTTCTAATTACTTGTAGATTAGTCACCATATTTTAAGGCTTGCATTTCCGAAATTAGCATAGGGTGATGGTGGGCGGGGGAGGTGTAGAGACTTCAGCTCTACTATATTTCATCAGTAACTATCCTTACCTTCAAATATCTTTCTTTTATTTTCAGAGATTTTATCTTTAAACAGAAGGCAGTTCATCTAAATACTAATATTTTTATTCTTAGTGGATTTTTGTGAATTTTTTTGTTTTATGTTTTGTCATGAGAAGTATGGAACACATACTTGACTAGTCGATTTTGATGTAACTAGGCATTCCGTGTACACTAAACATAAATTTTATTTATTTATTTATTATATTTATTTCTATTTTTTTATGTCTTTGAAGCTCATGCAACCATTTGACTCTTTCATACTACATATTTGACACAAATATCCTTTATGTTGGATTTAGTTACTCGTAAATTAATTAATCAGACATTAGAAGATGGCGTAGCTTCTTTCTCAGGTGAAGAAGATCAAATATGTGTTATTCCTTTGTTCTTCTTTAGCTCTTATTGTGCTAACAAGGAACTGGAGGTGGGGATTGTAACAACTTGCTTTCACTTTCAATTGTTGTCTCGCAGTTAGCCAAACACCCCACTAATCCTTCCTTTTTCTTGCATTATTTGTATTAACTTCCTTAACTTGTAGGGTAAGTTGTAGATGACCAAAAAGTGCCTTTTATCGTTTGTTCAATTTTTGTTAAATTTTATAATAATCAACCCTTTGTTTCATCATCGAGGTCTAGTACAATGATATTTGGTGTTTGCCCCCTAGGTGAGGAGAGATAAGGAGTTGATCCATGTTGGATAGATAAAGTACCAACTGGATTAGTGGTAGATGTGGCAATAACAACAACACTAATAGTAAAAGTAGGAGTACCATGCATAAATTGGGTGAAGTTGGGCTCAACCTCATAGCTTGTATATACTCTTGTTGGCCCCGTGGTGATCATTGGTTGAGAAAAGTGTACCACATGCCCTTCGTCGTGGATGATGGTATAGGTTAGAATAAGAGGATCATTTAATGATGATATATTTTTTTCTTATAATAAAAAAATAATAAATTAATTATTAGTTTTCATATTTTCTTATTTTGATTTATTTATGTTGTATTAGTTAGTTTTTTTTATTTGGAAGAAAAGTCATGTGCTACCAAACATACTAGTGCTAAATGGTGTTTAGTTTACACAGCACACGTCTATCACAAATCAAAGAAAAATTTCATTGTGTGCGCCAAAATTTGTGGCCGATTAGTGCTATAAGGTGTAAAATTTCACCACACATAGGCTTGCCACCAATCAAGAAGTTCCACTAGGTGCGCCATAACTTGTGAAGTTGCGATTGAAGAGAAATATCAAAACAACAAATAAAATTAAAGTGAGTTTGAGCATGTAATCAGGTATTATCGATTAATTTTGAAGCATCATCAACGACTTTCTACTTATTATTGATTAATTTCTTTCGAACACGGTATTTGACCGACTGACTAATCGAATGCAAGTTTAGTTTGATTTAATTTGAAAGAATGTTAGCAGTCTTAGCTTATGCTTATCACTCTTAATTTGACAATTAATAACCTTTTTGGCTTGTCGATTAGATTTGAAACGTCAACTTTATGTTTATGTTAGGTAGACCTTTATTCACAAGTTAGGAAAAATTAACTTAAATTCACATACAATTCAAGAAAACATACCTCAATTTTCAAACTCCTCCAACCATCACATAAACTTGAATAAGAGTACCAATAATATGCAATGATAAGACAATCAATATAAATCATCTAGGGCTTTAAGATTGAATAGAAACTGTAAACTTAAACCATAAACCCTAAACTCCTAAACCTTAATCCCTAATCCCTAAATCCTAAACTATAAACCCTAAATCCTAAACTGAATTGGACTGTTAGTAAATTTTATTACACCGTTATAGATAGATTTTTTAATTACCAATTATACTAATCCTTAAAAAAATCTAACGGTTTAATTTTTGATAAGATTAAGGATAAAATCCTATCGATAGGATTTTATACCCTCTAGGATTTTAGATTAAAAAATAAACCCAAACTCAATAGCTTCAAGAAGAAAATAGAGCTAAGAAATAATCAATTTAAACCTACAAAAAGATTACAATAGCATATCTTAGACTCGAGTTCCGTCGGTTCCAAGCTCTAGCACAAGCCCAAAATAAGAATATTATTTAATAAGTGACAATACAAAAATTAATTCAAAACTTCAAAAATAACTATTTAAAATTTCATATTTGAACAAAAAACTCTATTTCACAAATTTTAATAACACAATTCATAAGAAACAATCAACTTAAGTACACAAAAAGATAAGAAAAGGTTACCTTCATCTTAAAACTTCAATCGCCGCATAAACCAAAATAACACTACCAGTAATGTGTAGTGTTAAAACTAATTCAATGTAAAACATCTAGGATTTTAGGTTCAAATATATACCCAAACCTGATAACTTCAAGGAGACAATCAAGCTAAGAAATAATCAATTTAAACCTACAAAAAGATCAAAACAGCATACCTTGAACTCTTAGGTTCCTCTGTTTGTTCCAAGCTCTAGCACAAAACCAAAACAAAAAACACTATTCCATCTTGTTTGACAAGGCCGAGTTGTGTTCAATGATTAGGAGGTTCTTCCCTCGTCCACCTTTCTTATTGACTCCTCCATGCTACTTTGGAGGGACGCGACTTGGAGTGAAGCAGATCCTCCTCCTCCTCGACCTTGAACTTCTTAGAGCCAGCTTCTCTCTAAGCCTCATAAAAGTGATACCCTATGAAGTGGAAAAAATACAGGACTTGTGCTTGAGCTAAAAATTAGAATCTTGAAGAAAAAGAAGAATGGGAAAAGTCAAGATTGGCAAACTTACATTGCAATAAGCTCTTATCGCTTTAGGAATAGCTTATTAATAGGGATTTTGGTCATCGAAGAGCCTTCATTCTCCTTGAATTCATTGAGAAAATACTCCTCGACATTGATATCCATTTATGCACTTTGGGACTTAGGCGGAAATCACTCTCGCCATTTGGAGCAGGTTGGGAAAGGGGCAGAAATGACTTCTTCTTGCAATCAACCTTCTTTATCATGCAAGGAGGTAATCAAGCATGATTGTCTAAGGAAGCAACTTGAAGAAGAGGGGAAGAGGAGCAAGGTGGCACTTGTTGTTTTTTTGCCCACTCTTCTCCTCTTATCCTTTCTTCCTCTTCACCTTGCTCAAATCTACGGCAGAAGGAGGATTAGGAATTTCTAGTGTAGCCAACTTCTTTCAAGTTGACAATACCTGAGGAGCCCTTCCTTGCTCTTTTAGAATCTCATTTATGAAGCTGAGATTGACAATTCCTGTAAAACACATCACTTCATTAGACCATAGGAAAATTTACTGAAAAATGAAGGAAGCCTGAGCCTTGAGTCCTAAGTTCCATACTAGTCATCTGAATAATGGATAGGTCATGCTCTTCCAAACAGGCCTCGTCAGACCATGTGAGGACAAATCTAACCTCCTCTACCTCCTTAGCCTAGGATATTAAAAGATGATAGACTTTGGGACAGATTTTCTAACCATGCACGTCAAAAATAGCACAAGATAGCTAACTGACTTCAACACATGTTGGATCAAACATTTGCTGAAGCTTTGCATTACTAACTTGCCATTCAAATAATTGTGTTATGTAAATATCTATCATCCAATTGCTTGTTGTAGTACAAGATTTATAGTGAAGAACACAAGAACATACTCAGAGAAAGAGAGAGAGATGGATCTCTTTTTCTCCAATAAGAAAGCCAAGGAGCTCCAATTTGGGCTCTTGAGTTACTCTTGCATTCTTGTGTTCCTCACCATTCTCCTTTTGAGAAAAAACCATCTGCAAAACTCAAGGCTTCTACATCTCTTTCTACCCAGTGAAGACACCTATCTTCGACAAACCCTCCCTTTGTAGCATGCTTCTGGCCACCATCAACATGTTGGGTTGCTTTCACATATGTATATTTTGGTCTCTTCTTCCATCTCGACTAAATCTTTCTGCATGGCTCTATGACTAACACTGGTTATACTTTCAAGGATACAAAAAGCAACATCACCTGTTCCACCAACCACATCAAGTTGCTTCATTCCAAGAAAAAGGATGCAACTTTGAGATTAACCAAAGCTGGTGGCATGAGAATGGAGAAATGACATGCTCTGATGAACAAGGGACAAAAGGTCTCTTCCAAATTTGCTCCTGCTTCTTTGCAAGGCCATCATGTTCTACAAGCCTTTCTCTCTCTCCCCTTGTTGTCTATCTCTCTCATGCTAAGATTGGACAAGCAAGGCCAGAGTTAGGGGGCAGAGGGACGGCAAGCGGACCATGGGTCCGAGGCTAGCGGATGATTGTGCGTGAGAGATCTCAAAGGCTTTCTGCCTTTCCTCAACATTCTCTTCTAGTCCACCAAGCTAGGGTTCATATTGAAAAGGATGCTATTGTTGGGTCCCTAGAAACTCTCAATCATCAGTAATCTATACCAACTTAGCGAGCTCCCACATCGCACCTTCCAGGACCTAGCTGAGAAGCATGGACCTGTCATGTACCTCCAACTTAGCCACATCCTCACAATTGTTGTCTCATCACCTAAGGCTGCCTCCAATGTGCTAAAGGCACATGACCGCACTCGTCGGCCTACAACAACCACCTTGAAGACATTCTCTTATGGGGAGTTGGGCATAGCCATTGCTCCCTATGGAGAACATTGGAGGTAGATAAGGCAACTAGCAACTTTGGAAGTCTTCAACATGAAGAGGGTGCTCTCCTTTCGAGGCATCCGAGAAGGAGAAATTAATATCATGACACAGATCATATCACATATCTTCGATCAAGGCCACAATATCATGATGAAGATAGTCGAGCTATTTGGCAGGTTCATTGTCGATTATGTCTTCCCAACAATGTCACCGATCTCTGGATGAAGCTCCCCAGATGCTTCAAGGGAGATGCTTCAACTGCATCCTCATGCTTCACTGCTGATCATGAGAGCATAGAGGAATGTAAGATCAATGGGTTCATAAAGGAGTTGAACAAGGCACTGGACACCACCATTGAAATGTTTTGGCATTAATTAAAACTGAAATATTTCGATTTTGATCAAAATTTAAGTTCTTATTAAGTCAGAGTAGAAAGAAAGGGTTAGGGATGGTGACCGATGGATGATGTCTAGTGATTTTTTACTTAAAATATCTTAATATACTCTAAGATTTGGATTTTAATCCTCCGGTCTATCTATACCTTTTGTACTGAAATTCATAGATCGAACCCTGATTTTTGTAAAATTCTGACAAAAATAAGAATCAAATTCCTTGCAATAAAATTCACAAAAATCAATTTTTTTTAACTAGATCAAAATCAGAAATTCACCATCAAAAAACAAACCTGTGGCTCAGGTAGATGCCGCGGACCTATCAAATTCCATGTATATTATTTATTACATGAGACCACCATGTCCAAAATCACCCCGGAAATTAATCAATCAACAATCAGATGTTCTTGCTGTTGATTCCGGTGCAGTCATCACCTCCTTCACCCCTCTTTGTCTTGCCACTGCGCCTTCGCCGACCTTCTCCTTCTCCTTCTTTTCCAATGTCGGTACAGTCATATAATCGCCTCCTCTGTCACAGGCCCCTCGGCCTCCGTGATCTGTCCTCGTTGGTCTCTACCTCACAATCACCGTCGGCAGCTGCCGATAATGGGATGAAAATTGGGATTAGACGAGGGGCAAACGATGAGGTCAATGTGCTACGATCTTGCTTGCGGAGGGAGTCATTGCCAAGGCACGTGGCCATCATCATGGATGGAAACTCCCGGTGGGCAAGGGACAAGGGTTTGCTGGTCTCCGCTGGCCACGAGGCTAGCTACCGGTCCCTCAAGAATGTCATCGCCCTCTCCTGCCATTGGGGCATCCCTATCCTCACCATCTTTGCCTTCTTCTCCGAAAACTGGCTCTGCCCCAAGGTATAATGACTATCCATTCCATTCCAATTAGCTTCTCTTTATACACTGCTGCTTATTATTACCTGAATGATTTGCTCCTTGTTGCACTGTAGCCCGAGATCGATTTCCCGATGATGTTATTCAAGAGCATTCTCAAGGAGAATATTGGGGATTTTTCTTAGGTAATAACCCCAAACTAGTTAGATTTCACTTCCTAAGTTACTTGGAGCAATAACCCCCAAATCTTCCTCTTAGATGCAAATAATATATTTACTAAATCCAAGTTGTTTCTTTGTCCCAATTTCCAATTAGAGATAATTTGCATGGTGGAACACTTCAATGCTGAGCTCTTAGAACTGTTCAAGTATCAAGCAATAATTTTTCCTCGGATCTATTAAAATTGTGGAACCCTATATTATCTGATGTATGACACTCAAAGGAAGTTCAAAAATATCAAAAGAAGCTAATTCAGAAGTCAAGGGGCCATGACAAATGATTTGATTCACTCTTTTATTTAAACTTAGGATTTACCTTAATTAGTACCTTTTTATGTTTAAAATTCTCTTCATTATGATGTCTTAGGCTTATTCTCGGATTTCACCAACCCAAGACCAATTTTGGATTGAATCTTATTCAGTTTAGGACTTGGGAAGGATGAATCTTTATTTAGGATTTTATTTTCGTAGGTTAACTTATTTAGAACTTCTACCAACCCAATTAATGGGTTTAAACTGAGTTATATTCAGTTTAGGACTTGGAAAGCCAGAAACTTACTCAAATTGGATTTCTGGTATTTGTATAAATAGGGCTTCAGTCCTATGGATGGGGGACAACTTTTATTCTCAATAAAGTTCTACTTTAGTGAATTTCCTCTCTTCCTTGTGGATTCAAGGAGTTCTTAACAGAGGCAACGGTGTTTTCCTCGTCTACCACGCTTATTGCTATGTCAAGTGGTATCAGAGAGAGGCTCTCCTTACTTAATGTCTAACGACGACGCAACCAGCAGCAACCCTAGGGACGGTGCTCCTGTGGGTAATCACATCAGCTGTGAGTATTTTGATTCGACCATGGAGGCAATCCAAAACTCACTTGCAAGGTTGATGTTGAGGATGGATCAACTTGAAGGCCTGAATCAACCACATCGACGGATCGATGAAGTGACTCGCGATCCAATTGGTCGAGGAAAGGCTCCACAAGTGAATCCAAAGGGTTTACAAATCCTTGAAAATTCCAGCGAAGAAGAAGTTGAAGACATCCTTCATCGACCAGTTTCTGAGCATGATAGACATCATGATTTTTGCTTGAAGATTGATCACCCATCTTTCAATGGCCAACTTCAGATCAAAGATTTTCTCGATTGGCTTGCTGAAGTGGAACAGTTCTTCGACTACATGGAGATTCCAGATTCAAAGAAAGTGAAGCTTGTTGCTTACCGACTCAAGGGGGGTGCATCAGCATGGTGGGAATGCATCCAGTTGGAAAGGACACGCCAAAATAAAGCTCTAATTCGAGCATGGCCACGGATGAAGGCTCTTCTCGAAAAGCAATTCCTTCCCATAGATTATGACCAGGTACTCTTTCAGCAATATCAAAATTGTCGACAGGGTAATCGCAGTGTGAAGGAATATGCTGAGGAGTTCTATCACCTATCAGCACGTAATAATCTAATAGAGACTGAATCTCATCAAGTGGCAAGAGTCATCGGTGGGCTACGCACAACCATCCAAGATAGGATTTCTTTACAACCTATTTGGACGGTTAATGAGGCTGTGAGGAGTGCAACTCGTGTGGAGTCCCAATTGGAGCGACCTGTCATCAGAAATTAGGTGGGGAGAACCATTGGTGAGAATTCAAAAGGAGCACAATCTATTCCTAATAGAGGTGCAGCTACACAACCTTCTCGACCTCCCACACAAGTGAGTCTTGAAGCTAGACCTACAAGGCCATCAGGAAATGCCACATTAGCAAAGAACCCAAGTTCAATTCCTGATCTAAAGTGCTATCATTGTGAAAAATTTGGACATCGTTCTAATATTTGTCCAGCATGACAACCTGTGAACTTGGCTATTGAAGATAATTTTGTTTCTGACAATTTACATGACTCAAAAGATGATGACCTACCTTGTGATCAAGAAAACTATGAAGATGGAATATTCGAGGAGCCTGATGGTGAAAGGTCATCTTTAGTAGTTCGAAATCTGATGTACATCCCAAAGCAAAAGGAAAACCTACAACGTCACAATATCTTTCGCACTCAATCCACAGTAAATGGCAAGATCTGTGACATGATTATTGATGGAGGAAGCAGTGAAAACATCATCTCCAAGACTATGGTTGACAAGCTTCAATTGAAGACGGAATCACATCCTTCTCCCTACAGATCGGCTGGATTAAAAAGGTTGGTGAAACCAAGGTAACTGAACGGTGTCAAGTTTTTTTTTTCATTGGAAAATTCTACAAGGATGAGGTAACCTGTGATGTTGTGGAGATGAATGCATGCCATATTCTTCTTGGCAGACCTTGGCAATTTGATAGAGATTCTACACATCGTGGGCGAGACAATCGCTACATCTTCTTCAAAGATGGAAAGAAAATTATCCTTACCCCCATTGGCGAAGAGCGTCGACCCAAAAGTTTATAAGAGGAGGGTCACTCCTTCCTGATTGTGCAAAATTTTATAAACGAGGCTAAAGAGACATCCCAAATATTTGTTGTGATCGAGAAAGGAATGGAGACAATGCCCACTGAAGCTCCAAAAGGCTTGCAACCCTTCCTAGATGAATTCAAGGAAATCATGCCCGATGATCTTCCTGATGAACTACCCCCAATGAGAGATATTCAGCACCACATTGACCTTGTTCCTGGAGCGAGTTTACCAAATCTGCCCCACTACAGAATGAGTCCAAAAGAGTCACAAATTTTACAAGACAAGGTTGAGGAGTTGATCAGAAAAGGAATGGTCAGAGTCAGCATGAGCCCATATGCAGTTCCAGCCTTATTGACACCTAAGAAAGATGGAAGTTGGCGGATGCGTGTAGATAGTCGAGCTATCAACTGAATCACGGTAAAGTATAGATTCCCAATTCCTCGCTTAGAGGACATGTTGGACATGTTGGAAGGATCAAAGATTTTCTCCAAGATAGATTTGAGGAGTTGATACCATCAAATCAGAATTAGACCCGGTGATGAATGGAAAACTGCTTTCAAAACAAAAGAAGGACATTATGAGTGGCTTGTTATGCCTTTTGGACTCTCAAATGCACCAAGTACCTTCATGCGATTGATGAATCAGGTACTCAAACCTTTCATTGGTCATTTTGTTGTTGTTTACTTTGATGATATCCTGGTGTACAGTCATAATGAAGAAGATAAAAGGCATCTAACAGAAGTACTTACTGTGCTGAAGAAGGAGAAGTTGTACATCAACTCAAAGAAATGCCATTTTATTACTGACCACTTGGTGTTCTTGGGTTCGTTGTAAGTGCTGAAGGTATTCATGTTGATGAAGAAAAGGTAAAAGCTATTAAGGAATGGCCTATACCCAGAAGTGTATCAGAAGTTAGAAGCTTCCATGGTCTGGCGACATTCTATCGGAGGTTTGTCAAAAACTTTAGTTCCATTATAGCACAAATAACCGAATATTTGAAGCAACGTAAGTTCTCCTGGACTCAAGAAGCTAATAGATTCTTCGAGTTGATTAAGGAGAAGTTATCTACTGCACCTATTTTGGCATTGCCTAGCTTCGAGAAGTTATTTGAGGTAGATTGTGATGCTTCGTACATAGGCATTGGAGCCGTTCTATCCCAGGAAGGAAGACCAGTAGCTTTCTATAGTGAAAAGTTGAGTGAAGCTCGAAAGAAGTGGTCAACATATGAGCTAGAATTTTATGCTGTTGTACAAGCAGTTCATCATTGGAAGCACTATCTAATTCAACGAGAGTTCATTCTATATACTAACCACCAAGCTTTGAAATTCATTGATAGCCAGAAGGACTTGAATCGCATGCATGGTCGATGGTCATCATTCTTACAGCAATACACCTATGTTTTGAAACACAAATCTAGACAAAAAAATAAGGTGGCAGATGCTTTGAGCCGTAGGACAGCCTTGATGGTAACTATAAGCAACGAAGTTGAAGGGTTTGATTATTTGAAAGAATTGTTTGCTGAAGATGAAGATTTTAAAGAGGGGTATAGAAAGTGCCAAGCAGGACAAAGAAGTGATTTATATCTCCATGAAGGCTTTCTCTTTAACGGTTCTCGTCTTTGCATTCCAAGGTGCTCCTTGAGAGAAAAGGTGGTGAAAGAGTTGCATAGTAGTGGCTTAGCAAGACATCTTGGGCGTGACAAGAGCATTGCACTAGTTGAAGAGCGCTACTACTGGCCACAACTTAAAAGGGATGTTGGTCGCTTTGTACAAAGATACTATGTATGCCAAACAACCAAAGGAAGCTCTCAAAACACTGGCCTTTATACCCCATTGCCTGTGCCAAATGCCCCATGGGAGGATCTATCGATGGATTTTGTTTTGGGCCTCCCCAGGACTCAACGAGGCTTAGCTTCAGTATTTGTTGTTGTCGACAGATTTTCCCAAGATGGCACACTTCATTCCATGTAAGAAAACAGCAGATGCAACAAGGGTGGCTAATCTATTCTTTCAAGAGATTGTAAGGCTACATGGAGTGCCAAAGACTATCACTTCTGATCGTAACACAAAATTTCTAAGTCACTTTTGGAAGACATTGTGGAAGCGATTTGATACGTCTCTACAATTTAGTAGTGCTTATCATCCACAAACAGATGAACAAACTGAAGTGGTGAATCAAACACTTGTAAACATCATTCGGTGTCTTGCAAGAGACAAACCAAAGCAGTGGGACTATGCACTCGCACGAGCTGAATTTGCTTTTAATAACATGAAGAACAGGTCCACGGGAAAATCGCCATTTGAAATTGTCAATGGAAGAACACCAAAACACCCGCTGGATTTGGTGATGTTGCCCAAATTACTAGGAACAAGCATAGCTGCAGACAATATGGCGGGGAGAATTATTGAAGTGCATACTGAGGTAAAGAAGAAATTAGAAGAATCCAATGCCAAATACAAAATTAAAGCGGACATTCATAAGCGTTCAAAAGAGTTTCAAGAAGGAGATCTGGTGATGGTGCACTTGAGAAAAGAACAGTTTCCAGCTGGAACTTACAACAAACTGAAACAGAAGAAAATTGGGCCGCTGAAGATATTAAGAAAGATAAACAACAATGCCGATGTCATCAACCTCCCGAAGGATTTGGGGATCTCAAACACTTTTAATATTTAAGATTTGTTTGACTACTATGCACCTGAGGACTGCACATTATGACAAAGTAACTCGAGGACGAGTTCTTTATAAGAAGGGGACACTGATGTAGGACACTCAAAGGAAGTTCAAGAATATCAAAAGAAGCTAATTCAGAAGTCAAGGGGGCCATGACAAATGATTTGATTCACTCTTCTATTTAAACTTAGGATTTACCTTACTTAGTACCTTTCTATGTTTAAAATTCTCTTCATTATGATGTCTTAGGTCTTATTCTCGAATTCCACCAACCCAAGACCAATTTTGGACTGAATCCTATTCAGTTTAGGACTTGGGAAGGATGAATCTTTATTTAGGATTTTATTTTCGTAGGTTAACTTATTTAGAACTTCTACCAACCCAATTAATGGGTTTAAACTGAGTTATATTTAGTTTAGGACTTGGGAAGCCAGAAACTTACTCAAATTGGATTTTTGGTATTTGTATAAATAGGCCTTCAGTCCTATGGACGGGGGACAACTTTTATTCTCAATAAAGTTCTACTTTAGTGAATTTTCTCTCTTCCTTGTGGATTCAAGGAGTTCTTAACAGAGGCAACGGTGTTTTCCTCGTCTACCACGCTTGTTGCTACGTCAATCTTCCTCTTAGATGCAAATAATATATTTACTAAATCCAAGTTGTTTCTTTGTCCCAATTTCCAATTAGAGATAATTTGCATGGGGGAACACTTCAATGCTGAGCTCTTAGAACTGTTCAAGTATCAAGCAATAATTTTTGCTTGGATCTATTAAAATTGTGGAACCCTATATTATCTAATGATGAAAACACTGCGCTTGCATTGCCCTCCTTTCTCTCTTGTCTACTTGATTCATGATACAGAATGACCCAACACCACTATGTTTGGATATTTGCAAATTGAATATATGACCTCCTGTGTGTGTTTGTTAATTCTCTTTTTCCTCTCAAGGATTGAATATTTCCATGATATGCATGAAAAATTTTTTATTGTGTATTTACGCTTAATCTTTTTATTAGAAGTTACATAGAAAAATCTTGTTCAAAATCACTATTTAGATTAGTTTTTCAAGAATTAACTCTAGATTTTTTTATTTTTAAAACCTTCTTTCCTTCTCTGTGTTCTCACAGGGAAGGTATAGAAGTGCGTATAATTGGTGACTCCTCATGTCTCCCAAAATCTCTACAGAAGCTGGTGAAAGAAGTAGAGAATCTAACAAACAACAATCAAAGACTTGAATTGATTGTGGCAATTGGTTATAGTGGAAGACAAGACATAGTGCATGCATGCTAGAAGATTGCTGAAAAAGTGAAGCATGGAATACTAGAACTAGCAGATATCATAGAGTCTTTGATTGCAAAATAATTACAAACAAACAACAATGGGGATTTTCAGTACCCAGACCTACTTATTCGAACTAGTGGAGAGCTGAGATTAAGCAACTTCTTGCTATGGCAAACTGCATATTCAGAGCTTTTTTTTTGCAAGGTCTAATTGGCCAGAGTTTGTGGAGTTTGACTATGTCGAGGCTTTGGTTTCATATGAAAAAAGACAAAGGCACTTTGGTCAAAAGAACCATCTAAATGATAGAATATGACCTCAATATAGGATGACTTGTACATTTGGACCTAGCTTCTTCTGCATTTATATATTTGGAAGGGAAGATACTTCCAATATTTGTTTGCTTTGCAGGTAGGAAAAAACAAATGTTTGAGAGAGATGAACTTCTTTGTCTGCACTAGTGGTATCAAGTTTGTATGTCTTCTTCTAAGATATCTGTGTCTCGTGCAACAAGGAGAAGTACTTTTGATCAAGAAGCTAAGAGACATAGTTTAATTACAATTTATGAAAGATGGTTTTTTAAAGAATAGATCTTTAATCCAGTCTTTGGTCATCCAACTTATGACAGAACTGCAAGGGAGGCTTAATTATAGCAATAAGGGTTAACTATGGATATTACATCCACCTTTACTTTAGCTTCTACTGTAGAACAAAGGTTATGTGCATCCCCTATTATTTGTAACATTGTAGTAGATGTATCTATATCACTCTTAACTAACCTCCTTTCCTTTTTTTGAATGATGTTCTCATAAAAATTTGGGAAATGAAGGGTGTTGGTCTAATAATTGATTTTTGCACCTTTGATTGCAAGCTAATGAAGCAAGGATTTGCTTTTGCTTCCAATAATTGCTAGTGCCTCCCTATTATGCTGGTGAATGAAAAACTTCAGTACGTCAGTATGCTGGACAACTCTTGACTTGAATATACCATTACCTGTCTTGTTCTATTTTGCTCTGGCTAGGTCTTTGCCACCTGCCTCGGTCCTCTTTTTTAATTGGTAGTCATTGTCAAAACACATTGACTTGAATGACTAAAGATATTCTTAGAATATTATTGTTTGCGGCTGACAAAAGCCATTATGAAGCTATTCTTATTGCAAGCCTTCTTGAGATTGCAAGTTGTAGTTTCATCTCAGACTTTGTTTTGGCTATTATGAACTTTGTTCTCATTTAATGGCAGTATTGATATGGAAGATTTCTTTCCCAACTTGTTTCTGGTGTTTTTCGAGCAAAATGACCACTCATCCTTCTATAATACATATTATGGGTTCACATATTTCCTGGAAGTTGTTATTTGTATCAGCTTTGATATTTACATTTTTCTTGCCCTGATGTTAAATGAGTTGCCTTATGATGCTTTCCAACAAATATTTGGTTCATTTGTCTGGTAACTTGATTCGAGTCTCATCTTCAATTGTATTCAAATTTCTATTTGCGGACAATTATAATTTTTAAAGAATTTGGTGGTTATATAAGTTTGAATTTGTTTGATTTTATACCATTTCAACCCATGGATTATAACTTTGGAGTCTTATTGAGCTATATTAGGCAATATACAATCATTTTACCCAAAAAATTTCAAAAGGATAGTTTACATCGTATTCATCAAACTTTGAGTTCACATAATTAAATGTAGAACATTATATGACACCAGTAAAGCCGCATGCCTCTTCATTAGCCCAAGGAAAAAATGATTTAACTAAAAAATTTTAAAAAGTTACTCATAATCAAATTGAACATACTGATGATAATACAAAATCTCCATCAAAATATAGCGTTGATATTACAAAATCACTATTAAATATTCAAGCATAAGTCAAACCCTGATTTTTGTAAATTACGTTTTTTATAAAATTCAAATAAAAATGAGAATCAAATTCCTTACGATAA
>RXID01015841.1:0-27580 GCA_005019695.1 Trichopus zeylanicus subsp. travancoricus
AGTAGCAGTTGTGGTAGTTCAAGAGGTAGTAGTTATCGAGTTGCTGTAGTAGCAGTAGTAGAAGTAGAAGTAGTAGTAGGAGTTACTATAACTGTAGTATTAGTTGTAGCAATATTAGTTATACTTGTTATAGTAGTAGTTGTAGTAGTAGTAGAAGTAGGAGTAGGAGTAGTAGTAGTAGTAATAGTATAGGTATTAGTAGTGGTAGAAGTAGTAGGAGTAGGAGTGTAGTAATACTCTGTAGGAGTAGGGAGTAGTAGTCGGAAGTACACAGCCGTAGTTAGGTAGTAGCAGTAGGAGTCGGAGTAGGCGTAGTATAGTAGTAGTAGTTGTAGTTTGTAGTAGTCGTAGTAGGAGTAGTAGCCAGTAGGAGAGTAGTTGCCAGTAGGGAGTGTAGTAGTAGGAGCAGGAGGGGAGTTCGGAGTAGTAGTAGGAGTAGTAGTAATAGTAGGAGGAGTAGGCATAGTAGTAGTAGCAGTAGCAGTAAGATGAGCTGTAGTTGTCGTTGTAGCAGTTGCACCAGTACTACGAGGAGCAGTAGTAGGAGGAGGTGGTGGAGGAGAAGTAGTAGTAGAAGTTGGAGTAGGAGTATGAGTTATAGCAGGAGTAGTAATAGTTGGCGTAGTGGTAGCAATAGTTGCAGATGGGATAGTAGTAGCAGCAGTAGTAATAGTAACAGTTGTAGTTGTTGTTGTTGTTGTAGTAGTAGTAGTACTAGTAGGTGTAGTAGTAGTTAGAGTAGGAGTAGGAGGAAGAGTAGCAGCTAGAGTTGTAGTATTAGAAGTAGTAGTAACAGCAGTAGAAGGAGTAGATGTAGTAGTAGTACTAGTAGCAGTAGGAGTAGTTGTAGTACTACTACTGCTGCTACTACGACTACATCTAGTTCTAATACAACTACGACTACTACTACGGCTACTGCTACTACAACTACTTCTCCTACTACTATCACAACTACTTCTCCAACTACTACTGCTATTGCTAATACAACAACTGTGACTACCTCTCCTATGACTGCTATTGCTGCTACCCCTTCTACAACTGCTACTTCTGCGACTACTACTACTAATTCTTCTACTATTATTATAGCTACCATTACTACTACTACTATGACTACTACTATGGCTATTGCTACTAATACTTCTCCAACTACTACCACTACAACTGCTACTACTACTACTATTACTAATACAGCTACTTCTACAACGACTACTACTTCTCCTACCACTTCCACTAGTACAACTACTGCTGCATCTACTACTGCTACTGCAACTGTTACTACTACCACTACTACTACTACTATTGTTACTATTACTACTACTATCACTACCGCTACCACTACAACTACTACTACTACTCCTCCTCCTAAAACTAATACTACTACTACTACAACTACTACAGCTGCATCTACTACTACCAATACAACTATTACTGCTACTTCAATTCTTACTGTTTCAACTACGAGTGCTACTACTACTGCTATTGTCACTATTACTCGTAATACAACAACTACTACTGCTAGTACTATGACTACCACTATTACTACTAATACTACTACTACAATAACAACTACTATTACATCTGCTACTGTTGTTGCTACTACTACTACTTTTGCTACTACTACAACTATTTCTACTGCCACTGCTATTAGTACTACTCCTACTACTACTACTGCCAATACTACTACTATTACTACAACTAGCACTACTGCTACTACTTTTGCTACTACAACTAACGTTTCTACTACTACTACTATAACTACTACAAATACTACAAATACTACTACTACTACTACTAATACTACTACTACTGCTATTAATACTACTACTACTACTACTCCTACTACTACACCTACTACTACAACTACAATTCCAACCCCTACCACTGCTACTACTCCTACTGCTACTCATACTACAACTCCTACTCCACCTACTACTACTACTCCTTCTACTACTAATACTCCTACGGCTACTACTACTACTGCTACAACTACTACTGCAAATACTACAACTTCTACTACTACTTCTACTACTATTGCTACTACAACTAAAACTATACTACTAGTTCAACTACAGCTACTAGTACTCCTACCAGAACTATAACAACAACAATGACGACAACTACTACTACTCGAACTACTACTACTGTTACTAATGCCCCAATTACTACTACTACTACTACTAATACTACTACTACTACTACTACCACCACTACTACTACTCCTCCTCCTCCTCCTCCTTCTGCTACAACAACAACCACAACAACAACAACAACAACAACAACAACTACTACTATTACTACTGCTACTATTATTGTTGTTACTATTACTACTCATACTAATCTTACACCTCCTCCTCCTACTCCTCCTCCTACTACTACTCCTACTACTCCTACTACTACTACTCTTACTTCTCCTACTACTCCAACTACTATTGCTCCTACTACTACAAGTCCTATTACTGCTACTACTATTGCTACCACCGCTGCTACTACTACTACTACTAGAACTACTACTGCTACAGCTACTTCTAATACTACTTCTACTACTCCTATACTACTACAGCTATCGCTACTGCAACTAATACTACTTTCGCTACTGCTGCTACTACTCTACTACTACTATGGCAGCTACTACTACAACAACTACTACAACTATTGCTGCTATTGCTACTACAACTACTACTCCTATAACTTCTCCTACTACTTCAACTATAGCTACTACTACAAATGCTACTATTAATACTATGACTACTACTACTACAACAACAACAACTGCTGCTACTGCTGCTATTAATACTATTGCTACAACTGCTACAATTGCTGCTAATGCTACAAGTACTACTATTACCGGCACAACTATTACTTCTGCTACTACCTATTCTACTACTACTTCTACTACTTCGACTGCTACTACTACTACCGCTACAACTACTATTACAACTAGTACTATTACTACTACTGCAACTACAACAAATAATGCTACTATTATTACTGCTACTACTGCTACTATTGCCACTAATAATACTACTACTATTACTACTACTACAGTTACTACAGCTACTACTACTACTATAACTACTACCACGACTACAACTACAACTACAACTACTACTAATATTGCTAGCACCATAACCACTACTAATACTACAACTGCTACTAATACAATTGCTACTCCTACTGCGACTACTACTACTATAGCTAATACTACCAATGCGATTACCTCTGCTACTACTACTATTGCGACTACCAACTGCTACTTTTGTGACTCCTACTACTAATTCCACTACTACTGCTACTACTACTATCACTACTACTACGACTACTGCTACTACTACTACTCCTACTGCTACCACTACAACTACTACTACTAGAATATTTACTAATACAGCTGCTACTACTATTACTCTACTACTTCTCCTATCACTTCTACGGTACAACTACTATTGCATCTACTACTGCAACTATAACTACTACAACTACTATTACTACTGCTCCCGCTACAACTACTACTGCTACTACTACTCCTCCTCCTAAAACTATTACTACTACTGCTACAATTGCTAAACTTGCTTCTACAGCTACTAACACTACTATTGCTGCTACTACATCTCCTATTGTTTCAACAGCTACTATTACTACTACTGCCATTACTACTGCTACTGCTATTACTCCAAGTACTACTACTGCTGTTGCGACTAATTCGACTACTACTATAACTAATAGTAATAATACTACTACTA
Organism: Trichopus zeylanicus subsp. travancoricus; assembly: GCA_005019695.1. Taxonomy (NCBI): domain Eukaryota; kingdom Viridiplantae; phylum Streptophyta; class Magnoliopsida; order Dioscoreales; family Dioscoreaceae; genus Trichopus; species Trichopus zeylanicus. The sequence goes on from RXID01015841.1 coordinate 3,738, forward strand.
CTTCTACTAATAGTACCAATACTACTTCTGCTACTCCAGCTACTAACGCTACTAATACTGTAACTACTACTACTACCACAGCTACTACAACCACCACTGCTACTACTACTATTAGTACTAGTACTATTGCTTCTACCATTGCTACTACTCCAACTAGTTCTCCCACTACTACTATTACTACTACTACTATTACTACTAATAGTTTCGCTTCTATTACTACTGGTACTACTGCTATTACTTCTGCTACTACTACTACTGCTTCTACTACTACTAGTACTACTGCACATACTACTAATACTGGTGCTACTACAACTACTAATATAGCAAGTACTGCTACTACTACTACTCCTACTACAATTACTACTAATATTGCAATTGCTACTAGTTCTGTTGTTGCTGCTGCTACCGCTACTACTACAACAACTACTACTACAATAACAATAACAACTACCACTACTACAACTACTATTACTATTGCTCTTGTTGTTACTACTACTACTACTCCTATAACTTCTCCTACTACTACTTCTACTGCTACTACCACTGCCTCTTGTACTACTACTGCTGCTTTTACTACTACTACTACTACTACTACTACTATTACTACGACTACTTCTGCTACTACTACTATTGCTGCTGCTGCTGCTGCTGCTGCTTCTCCCACACCTACCACTAATTCGGCTACTGCTAGTACAACAACAACAACTACTGCTATTACTAGTTATACTACCACTACTGCTACTAATTCTACTATTACTACCACTGCTACTTTTGCTACTACTGCTACCACTACTACTATTACCACCACAAGTACCACTCCTGCTACTACTACTTCTACTACTACCTCTACTACTTCACCTGCTTCTACTTCTACTGCTACTACTACTTCTCCAATGGCAACTACTACTACTACTGCTACTACTACAAATAGTACTACTACTGTTCCTACTATTGTTGCTACTATTGCCACTAATACTATTGTTAGTATTATTGCTACTGCTGCTACTACTGCTACTAATACTACAATAATAACTACTGCTACAACTATCACTACTACTACTACTACTACTATTACCACTGCTACTATTTTTGCTACTACTACTACTACTACAAGTACTACTACTACTGCTACTACTATAAGTGCTAGAACCACCACTACTGCTAATACAACTACTGCTACTACGACTATTGCAACTGCTACCACTCTATTTCTACTACTACTGCTGCTGCTACTACTATTATGACGACTACTACCTCCACTCCTATTACTACTACTACTACTAGTACAAGCACTACTACAACTACTACAACTACTTCTTGTACTACAAGTACAGCTACTACTACTACAACTAATACCACTACTACCATTACTACTACTACCACTGCTACTATAGTTATTATTACTATTACGATGACTATTGTGACTACGACTGCTACTACTACTATCACTGCTACTATCGCTACTATCGCTACAATTGCAACTACTGCTGCTACTACTACTACTGCGGCTACTGCTACTACTACTACTATTACTACTACTACTGCTGCTCCTACGATTCAACTACTGTTGCGACTGCTACTACAGCTACTACCAACACAACTAGTACAAGAATGACTACTACTTCGGCTATAGCTACTACCAACACAACTAGTACAAGAACGACTACAACTACTAGTACAACAACTACTCCTATTACTATTACTACCACAACTATTGCTATTACCACTGCTACTAAACCTACTACTACAACTACTGCAACTATTGCTACTACTACTATAACTAGTACTACAACTACAACTACTACAACCACTGCTACTACTACTACAATAACTACAACAACTAGTTCAACCATTGTAGGAGCAACAGCAAAAACTGCCACTACGCTACTACTATTACTATTACTACTCCTCCTAGTACTACTACTACTACTATTATTACTTCTCTTACTACTACTACTACTACTGTAACTGCTACTATGGCTACTACAACTGCTACTACCACATCTTTCACTACTACTACGACAACTGCTCCTATTACGACCACCACTACTACTACCAATGCTCTATTGCTACTAGTACTACTTCTACAACAACTACAACTACTACTGCTCCTACTGCTACTCTACCGCTACTACTATTATGGCTACTACTGCTACTACTACAATAATAACAACTACTTGTACAACTACTACAAAAACTAGTACTACTACAGCAGCTGCTACTACTACCACTCATGCTGCTACTGCTACTAACCCTACTAATACTATACCTACTAGTGTTGTTACTACTACTGCTGCTACTGTTTCTACTACTGCTAACACTACCACTACTACTGCTAGTACGGCTACTACTACTATTACTATTGCCACTGCTGCTGCTACTATTGTTACTGCGACTGCTACTACTACTGCTGTAACTACTACTACTGCTACTAATGCTGCTACTACTATACCTACTAATATTGCTACTACTACTGCTAGTGCTACTACCAGTACTACTACTACTATTATTGATACTACTGCTACTCCTCCTACTACTATTATTACTACTACTATTACTACTACTACTACTGCTGCTGCTACTACTACTACTACCGTGACTACTACTTCTGGTACTACTACTACTACTACTACTACTACTACTACTACGACTACTACTATTGTGACTGCTGCTGCTACTGCTACCTCAATAACTACTAGTACTACTACTATTACCACTACTCCTACTATATTTACAACTTCTGCTACAACTACTATGGCTACTATAACTATAACTACAGCAACTACCACTACTTTTCCGACCACAACTACAACTATTACTACGACACCTACTCATACTGCCACTACTGTTACTACTGTTGCTGCTACTATTATTGCTACTACAACTACTACTGCTAATACTACAACTACTACCACCACAACAATTACTACTGCTACTATTGCTTCTACTCCTACTACTGCTACTCCTGCTACTACTACAACTGCTACTACTAGTGCTATAGCTTGTACTACAACTGCTATTACAACTGCTACTGCTACTATTCTTACCTTTGCCATGAATACAACTACTACTATTACTGCTTCTACAGCTTCAACTGCTACTACCACTACTACAATAACAACAACAACAACAATAACTATTGCTACTGCTATTATTGTCATTTCTATTACTGCTACTACTACTACTACTACTACTAGTATGACTACTACCGTTACTACTACTGCACTTGCACCACCACTATTACTAACACTACATTGCTACTATGACTATTGCTACTGCTACTACTCTATTTTTCCTTCTAACACTACTATTGTTCTTATGACTAGTACTACTTCTACTACAGCTATGGCTACTGCAAATACTACTATGGTACTTCTCATACTTCTACTACGACTATAGCTACTACTACTGTAATTAATAGAACTACTACTGTTGCTACTACTACTACTGCTATTGCTACTATTGCTACCACTGCAACTACTGTGATTACAACCACTACCACAGCTACTACTGTTGTTGTTGCTAATGTTACTGCAATAGCTACTACTGCTGCTACAATTCATTTTACTACTATTGCTGCGACTATACTACTGATACTACCAACACAACTACCACAACAACGAATACTACTTCTAGTACTACTATTGCTACTACTACTACTACTAATAATATAACTACTACTACTACTACTATAACTACCACAACCACTACTGCAACTACTACCACAACTACAACAACTACTTCTAGTGTTGCAGCAACAACAATAGAAACTACCACTTCTACAAGTACTGTTACTACTACTACTAGTCATAGTACTACTACTATTGCTACTACAACTAGTACAGCTACTGCTACTGCTACTACTACATCTTCTACTACTATTACTACAATCACTCCTGCCGCAACTACCACTACTACTACTACTACTCAACTACTACTAGTACTACTTCAGCTATTATTACAACTACTACTGCTTCTACTGCTACTCTACTACTACTGCTATTATTGCTACTACTACTACAACAACAATAATTTATAGTACAACTACTACAACTACTTGTAGTACAACTACTACAACAATAAGTACTACTATGATACCTACTACTATTGCTACAGGTACTATGCTGCTGCTGCTACTACTATAGCTCCAACTCCTACTACTACTACCACAATAACCACAACTGCTACCACTACTATAGCTACCACTATTAATAGTACTCCTACTACTAAGGCTACAGCTACAGCTGCTATTGTCACTACTACTACTGCTACTACTGCCACTACTTTTCCTACTACTAATGCTGCTACTGCTACGGCTACTACTCTTCCTACTACTACTACAACTACTAGAACTACTACTATCACAACAACTACTATTACTATTACTACTGTTGCTGCTGCTACCCCTGCTACTTCTACGATTGTTACTAATACTACTACTTCTGCTACAACAGCTACTTTCACTTCCAGTACTATGACTACTGCTAGTATTACTATAGCTACTAATATCACAATAACAACAACAATGACAACAACTACTACTACTGCTATTTCAACTCCCAGTACTACAACAACTACTACTATTGCTAGTATAGCTACTACTGCTACTGCTACTACAATAACAACAACTACTGCTACTCATACTACTACTACTACTAGTCCTGCTACTTCCACTACTACCACTAGTACTACTACTACTACTATTATTACTACTACTACTACTACTACTACTATTATTACGACTACTGCTACTAAAAGCACTACTTCTACAACTACTTTTACTACTACTACTACCAGTGGTTGTGGTAGTAGTGGTAGTAGCAAAAGTTGTAGTAGTAAAATATAAAGCAGTGGCATTAATTATAGTTCTAGTTGCAGAAATAGCAATAGTAGTAGTAGTAGTAGTAGTAGTAGCAGTAGTAGTAGTAGCAGTTGTTGTAGTAGTAGCAGTAGCAGAAGTAATAGTTGCAATAGTAGTACCATTAGTAGTAGTAGTAGGAGTAGTAGTACAAGCTATAGGAGTAGTAGAAGCAGTAGTAGTAGTAGCTATAGCTGTAGCAGTAGATATAGTTGTTGTAGTAGTAGTTGTAGTAGTTGGAGCAGTAGCAGTAGAAGTAGTTATTGTTGTAGTAGTAGCGATAGTTATTGTAGTAGTTGTAGTAATAGTGGCTGTAGTGGCATTGGTAGTTGTACCAGAAGAAGTAGCAGCTGTAGAATGAGTGGTAGAAGTAATAGTGGCAGCAAAAGTAGTTCTATGAGTAGTAGCAGTAGTAGTAGTATCTATAGTAGCAGTTGTAGTAGTTGTAGTAATATTAGTAGTAATAGTAGAAGTAGTAGTAGCAGTAGTTGTTGGCCTAGTATTGGTAGAAATAGTAGCCATAGTGGTAGTAGTAGTAGTCATAGTTGTCGTAGAAGAAGCAGCAATACTAGTAGTAGTCATGGTAGTAGTAGTAGTAGTAGTAATAATAACAGAAGCAGTCCAAGTAGCAGCAGTAGTAGTAGTTGTAGTTATAGTGGTGGGAGAAGTATTAGTAGTACCAAAAGTAGTAGTAGTAGCAGTTGTAGTGGCAACAATTGTTACAATAGTAGTAGTAGTAGTATTAGTATTAGTGTAGTTGTAGTAGTAGTACTAGTATTAGTGTAGTAGTAGAAGTAGTAGTTGGAGAGGTAGTAGTAGTAGAAGTAGTAGTAGTAGTGGTAGAAGAAGTAGTAGTAGTAGTAGTATTAGTAGTAGTAGCTGTAGTAGTAGCTGTAGTAGTGGCAGTAGTAGTAATAGGAGAAGTTGTACTAGTTGTACCAGTTGTAGCAGATGAAGCAGTAGTTGTAGTAGTAGCAATAGTAGTAGTAGTAGAAGCTACATCAGCAGTAGTAGTAGTAGTAATAGCTGTAGCTGTAGCAGTGGAATAAGTTATTGTAGGAGAGGTAGTAGTAGTAGTAGTAGTAGTCATCATAGCGACCCTACTAGTAGTAGAAGTAGTAGCAGCAGTAGTAGTAGAAGTAGTAGCATAAGCAGTTGTTGTAATTGCTACAGTAGTAGCTGCTATTGTGGTAGTTGTAGTAGGAGTAACAATAGCATCAGTAGTAATAGTAGTAGGAGTAGGAGTACTAACAGTAGTAGTGGCAACAGTGGTAGTAGGAATAGCAGTTGTAGTACTAATCATAGGAGCAATAATAGTAGTTGTGGTAGCGATAGTAGCAGAAGCTTTAGTAATAGAAGTAGTAGTAGTAGTAGCAGTAGCAGTTCTTTTTGGAGTAGCAGCAGTGGTTGCAGTAGTTGTAGAATTAGGAGTACTAGTAGTTGTAATGCTAGTAGTAGTAGTTGGTGTTGGGGAAGAAGTAGTATGAGCAGAAGAAGTATGAGAAATTGTTGTAGTATTTGTAGTAGCAATAGTAGCAGAAGTTGCTGTAGCGGTAGTGGTAGCAGTAATACCTGTAGTAATAGCAACAGCAGCAAAAGTAGTAGTAGTAGTAGCTGTAGTAGTAGTTGTGGTAGCAGAAGTAGTAGTAGTAGGAGAAGTAGAAGTAGTAGTAGAAATAGCAGTAGTATTAGTAGTCTAGTAGTGTTAGCAATAGTAGCATAAGTCGTGGTAGCAGTAGCAATAGGTGCAGTAGTCTTAGCAGCTATAGTAGTTGTAGTAGTAGTAGCAGTACAAGTGGCAATAGTAGTAACAACAACAATAGTTGCTGCAGTACTAGTCATAGTAGTAGTGGTGGTAGGAGCATTAGTAGTAGTAGAAGTAGTAGTAGGTGCCATAGGGGCGATTGGAGCACTTGTAGTTGTAAGAGCTATATTAGTAGTAGTAGTAATAGTAGGAGCAATTTTAGTTGTAGTAGGAGTAGCTATAGTAGTAGTAGGAGGAGGAGTATCAGTAGTAGCAGTAGTGGTCGTAGTAGTAGTAGTAGTTGGAGTAGTAGTAGAGCAAGAGCAGCAGCAGCAGCAGTAGTAGTTGCAGTAGTTGTAGTAGTTGAAGCAGTATTAGTGGTAGTGGTAGTAGCAGCAGTCACAGTAGTAATAGTAGCAACAGTAGCAGTAGCAGTAGGGGAAGTAGTAGTAGTATTTGGAGCAGTAGAATTAGTAGTAGGAGTAGCAATCGCAGTTGCAGTAGTAGAAGTAGTAGTAGGAGTAATAGTAGTAGTATTATTTCTAAAAATAATAGTAGTAGAAGTAGAAGTAGAAACTTGAGTAGTAGCAGTAATAGTAGTAGTAGGAGTAGAATAAATAGTAGCAATAGCAATAATAGTCAAAGCAGTTGTGGTTGTAGTAGTTGGTTGGAGCAGTAGTAGTAGCAGCTGTAGCAGTTGGAGTAGTAGTAGTAGTAGTTGCATTAGTAGTAGTTGTTGTTGTAGTAGTTGTAGTCATAATAGAGGGAGAAATACCGATAATAGTAGTAGCCGTAGTAGTCGTAGTAGTAGGAGTAAAAGTAGCAGTAGCTGAAATAATTATAGCAGTTGTAGTAGTAGTAGTAGTAGTAGTAGTAGTAGTTATTGTTGTTGTTATAGGAGTCGTAGTAGCAGTAGTAGTAGTAATAGTAGAAGCTGGTGCAGTAGAAGTAGCAATATTAGTAGCAGTAGTGGTAGCCATTGTAGCAGTTGTAGTAGTAGTAGCAATAATAGCAGTAGTAGCAATTGTAGCAGTAGCTGTAGTATTTTTAGTAGTTGTGGTAATTGTAGAAGTTGTTGTAGCTATAGTAGTAGCAGTAGCTATTGTAGTAGTAGTCGGAGGAGGAGGAGAAGCAGTAGTAGTCCTAGTAGTAGTAATACTAACAATAGTAGTAGTAGAAGTGGAAGTAGTAGTAGTAGCAGTATTAGTAGTAGCAATAGTAGTAGCAGCAATAGTAGTAGTAGGAGAAGTAGTAGTACTTACTGTAGCAGTAGTAGCTATTATAGTCACGACAATAGTAGTAGTAGTAGTAGCGGAGTAGGAGTAGCAGTAGCAATAATAGCAGTAGTAGTAGCCATAGAACTAGTAGTAGTATTTGTAGTTGTCACCTAGTAGTAGCAGTAGGAGCAGTTGTAGCACTCATAGTAGGTGGAGTTGAAGTAGTAGTTGTAGTAATTATAGGAGGAGCAGCAGTTGTAGTAGGAGAGGCAATAGTAGTAGTAGTAGTGGTTGCAGTTGTAGTAGTAGTTGGAGTTGTAGTAGCAGGAGCAGGAGCAATAGTAGTAGTAGCAGTAGCAGTAGGAGTAGTAGTAGTAGTTGCAATAGTAGTAGTAGTTGGAGCAATATTAGTAGTAGTAGTAGTAGTAGTGGTCGTAATAGTAGCAGTGGTAGTAGTAGTAGTAGTGTTAGGACCAGTAGCAGTAGAAGTACTATTAGGAGTAGCAGTTGAAGTTGCAGTAGTAGAAGTATTTGTAGTAGCAGTAGTAGTTGGAGTATTATAAGTAAAAATAATAGCAATAGTAGCAGTGAAGGATTAGTAGTAGTCTTGTTAGTAGTAGAAGCAACGGTAGTAGTAGTAGTAGTAGGAGTTGTAGGAATAGTACTAGTAGTAATTGCAGTAGGAGCAGTAGTAGTAGCAGTAGTAGTATTAGCAGTAGTAGTAGTAGTTATTTAGTAGTAGTAGTAGTAGCAATAGTAGTAGTAGGAGAAGTCGAAGTAGTTGGAAAAGTGCCGATAATAGAAGCAATACTAGCAGTAGCAGTAGTAGTGGAAGTAGTAGCAGTAGTAGAAGTTATTGTAGTAGTAGTAGTCATTGCTATAATAGTAGTAGTAGCGATAGCGACAACAATAGTAGCAGCAGTAGTAATAGTAGGATTAGTAGCGGATATAGTAGCAGTAGTAGCAGCAGCAATAATAGTATCAATAGTAGTAGGCATAATAGCAGTAGCAATAGTAGTAGCAGTAGTAGTAGCAGTTGTAGTAGTGCTAGGAGAAGTAGTAGGAGTAGCAGAAGCAGAAGAATCATTAGTAGTAGTAGCAATAGCAGTAGCAGTAGTTGTAGAAGTAGCTAAAGTAGTAGTGGTAGTAGTAGCAGCAGCAGGAGGAGTAGTACAAGTAGTAGTAGTAGTAGCATCAACAACAATAGTAATAGTAGTAGTAGTAGCGGTAGTTGTAGTAGTGGCAACAACAGTAGTAGCAATAGTATCAGTAGTAGTAGTCGTACCGGTAGTTGTTGTGGTAGGCCTAGTAGAATTATGTGTAGTAGTAGTGGTAGTAGAACTAGTAGTAGTAGTAGTAGTAGTAGTAGTAGTAGTAGTAGTAGTAGTAGTAGTAGTAGTAGAAGCAGTAGTAGAATTTTGAATAGTAGTACTACTGGAAGTAATAGAAGAAGTAGTAGCAATAGAAGGTGTAGTAGGAGTAGAAGTTGTATTAGCAGTAGTGGTAGTAGCTGTAATAGGTGTAGCAGCAATAGTAGTGGTTGTAGTAGGAGTAGTAGTAGTAGCGGTAATAGTAGCAGCAATAGCAGGAATAATAGTTGTAGTAGCAGCAATAACAGTAGTAGTAGTTGTGGTAGTAGTAGTAGTAGTAGTGGTAATAGTGGAAGAAGTAGTGGTAATTGTAGTAGTAGTAGTTGTAGTAGTAGACGTAGTAGTAGTAGTAATAATAGTAGTAGTAGGAGTAGCTGTAGTAGTATTATTATTGGCAGCAACATAAGTAGTAGTAGTAGCAGCAGCAGTAATAGTGGAAGTAGTAGCAATAGTAGTAGTCTTAGTAATAGTAGAACTAGCAGTTATAGTAGTAGTAGAACTAGCAGAAGCTGTAGTAGGAATAGTAGTAGTTATTGTAGAAGGGGTAGTAGTTGTAGCAGTAGCTGTAGTAATAGTAATAGTAGAAGTAGTAGTAGAAGTAGTAGTAGTAGTAGTAGTAGTAGCAATATAACTAGTAGTGGCTATATTTGTAGTAGCAATTATACTAGTAGTAGTAGTAGTAGTGCTTGTAGTAGGAGTCATTGTATTAGTAACAGCAGTAGTAGCGGTAGTAGTAGCAGCAGTAGTAGCAATAGTAGTGGTAGTAGTAAGATTAGCCTTAGTTGTAGCAGTAGCAGCAGTTGTTGTTGTTGTAGGAGAAGTAGTAGTAGCAATAGTTATCATTGTTGTAGGAGAGGTAGCTACAATATTTGTAGTAGTAGTAGTAGTAGTATTGGTTGTCGTAGTAGTAGTACCAGTTGTATTAGTTGTGATAATAGTAGCAGTAGTAGTAGTAGTAGTAGTAGCAACAACAATAGTCTCAATAGTAGCAATAGTAGTAGTAGTAATTATAGTAGTTGTAGCTTCTATTGTAGCAATGATAGCAGCAATAGAAGTAGTAGTAGAAGTAGTTGTAGCAGTAGTATTGATTATATTAGTAGTACCAGCAATGGTAGCAGTTGAGGTAATGGTAGAAGTAGAAGTAGTAACAGCTGTAGTAGCAGTAGTAGTAGTAGAAGGAGTAGTAGTAGCAGCAGTAGTTGTAGTAGTAGTAGTAATAGTAGTAGAAGTAGTAGTTGTTGTTGTAGCAGCAGCAGCAGTTGTAGTAGTACTAGCAAAACTAGTAGTAGGAGTAGCAGCAGCAGTAGAACTAGTATTAGTTGGAGAGGCAAAAGTCATACTAGCACTTGTAGTAGTAGTAGTAATAGTAGTAGGAGAAGTAGTATAGTAGTAGCAGCAGTAGTAGAAGTAGTAGTAGTGGTGGTAATTGTAGTAGCAGTATTAGCTGTAGTAGCAGTCAAAGTAGCGATAGGAGGAGTAGCAGCAGCAGTAGTAGTAGTAGTAGTAGCGATAGTAGTAGTAGTCACAGTAGTAGTAGTAGTTGTTGTAGTAGTAGTAGCAACAGAATTAGTAGTAGTATTAGTTGCGGTAGTAGTTGGAGTTGCAGTATTAGCAGCCTAGTAGTAGTAGTACCAACAGTGGCAGTAGTTGTTGTAGTTGGAGTAATTGTAGTTGCACTGTTGTATCCTTTATAGTAGTAGCTGGAGTAGTAGTAGTAGTAGTAGTAGCAGTAGTAGCCGTAGTTGCAGTGGGAGTAGTAGTCACATTAGTAGCTGAAGTAGTTGTAGTAGTATTAGCGGCAGCAATAGTAGTAGTAGAAGTAGTACTTGTCGTAGTAGTAGTAGTAGTAGTAGTAGCAACAGTAGTAGTAGCAGTAGGAGTAATAGTAGTATTAGTAGCTATAGTAGCTATAGTAGTAGTGGTAGTATTAGTAGTAGTAGTAGAAGAAGTAGTAGTTGTCGTAGTAGTAGTTGTTATAGTATTTGCAGTAGTAGTAGTACTAGTAGTAGTAGCAGTAGTAGTGGTAGTAGTAGTAATAGAGGTAGTAGTAGTTATAGTTGGACCAGGAGTAGTAGGATTAATTGTAATAGTAGTAGCAGTAGTAGTAGCGGTAGTGGTAGTAGTAATAGAAGTAGTAGTAGTTGCGGTAGAAGTGGTAGTTGTAGTCATAGGAGTAGTAGCAATAGTAGTAGTAGTAGCTGCAGCAATAGTAGTCATAATAGTAGTAGTAGCCACAGTAGTAGCAATAGCAGCAACAATTGCAGAAGTAGCTATAGTAGTAGATGTAGTAGTAGCAACAGCAGTTGTAGCAGTCTAAGTAGTGGTAGCAGAAGTAGCCATAGCGCTCGTAGTAGCAGTAGTAGCAGCAGTAGCATTCAAAGTAGTGGTAGCAGTATTTGCAGTAGTAATAGTTATAGAAGTAATATTAGTAGTAGTAGAAGTAGTAGTAGTAACACTAGTAGTAGCAGTTGTAGTATTAGTTGGAGTAGCAGTAGTTGTAGTCGGAGTAGTAATAGCAGTAGTAATAGTAGTCGGAGAAGTAGTAGTAATGGCAGTAGTAGTCCTAGCCGTAGTAGTAGTAGTAGTAGTGGCAGCAGCAGCAGCAGTAGTTGTTGTAGTAGTAGCATTAATAATAGTAGTAGTAGTTGTTGTTGTTGTTGTAGGAGAAGTTATAGTTGTAGTTGTTATTGTTATTGTTGGAGAGATAGTAGTAGTAGTAGTAGTCGTCGTAGTAGTAGCAGTAGTTGTAGTAGCAGCAAATAGTAATTGTCATAGTAGTAGCAATAGTAGTATTTGTTGTTACAACAATAGCAGTAATAGCAGTAGGAGTAGATGTAGTAGTTGTTGTAGTAGTAATTGTAGTAGCAATGGTAGCAGTTGTAGCAGTCCAAGTAGTGGTAGCAATAGTAGCAGTCGCTGCCACAGTAGCAGTTGTCGTAGTATTATTAGTAACAGTAGTGGTAGTAGCATCAGCAGTATTAGTTGGTGTCGCCATAGTAGTAGTAGTACTTGTAGTAGTAGTAGTAGCAGTTGTAGCAGTCGAAGTAGTGGTAGCAGTATTTCTAATAGTTGTAATAGTAGTAGAAGTAATAGTGATACTATTAGTAGTTGTGCAAGTAATAGTCGTAGAAGTAATACTAGTCATCACAATAGTAGTAGCAGTAGCTGTAGTATTAGTTGGAGTAGTTGTAGTAGTAGCTATAGTAATCGTAGTAGGAGAAGTTGTAGTTTTGCAGTAGTAGTAGCAATAGCTATAGTAATGGTAGTGGTACCAGTAGTAGTATTGGTAGCACTAGTAGCATCACTAGTAGCAGCAACCTCTGTAGTTGTCGTAGTAGTTGCGGCAATAGCTGTAATAGCGGTAGCATTGTTGTAGTAGTAGTAGTCGTGGTAGTAGTAGCAATAGCAATAGTAGTTGCAGCAGCAGCAAGATTAGTAGTAGTAGCCATAGTTGTTATAGCAGTTATTATTATAGTAGCACTGCTACTAGTCGTAGTAGTAGCAATAGTAATAGTAGTAGTAGTAGTAGTAATAGGACAAAGTGTAGGAGTAGTAGCAGCAGAAGGAGTATTAGTTGTTGTAGTAGTAACAATAAGAGTAGTAGAAGTTGTACTGCTACTACTACTAGTACAGCTACTACGACAGCTATTGCTACTACTATGACTACTACTGCTGCTACTGCTACTGCTACTACAACTCTAATTTTTACTACTAATATTGCTACCACTGCTACCACGACTGCTATTACAACTTTGACTACTAGTACTTCTACTACTACTACTACTACTGCGGCTTACTACTACTACCACTACTACTACAACAGCTACTACTACTACTTCTACGCTAACAACTACAACAATTGTTGTCGCTATTGCTACTACTACTACTACTACTCCTACTACTATTGCTATATACTACTGCGACTGATACTACTACCACAACAAATACAACAATTGCTGCTGATGCTACTAATACAGCAACTACTACTACTACTGAGACTCCTTGTACTACAACTACTACTATGACTGTTGCTGCTGCAATTGCTGCTACTGCTACTAATACTACTACTCCCTCTACTTCTACTGGTACTGCTGTAGCAACTACTACTACTGATATTACTACTATGACTACTACTATAACTCCTACTACTATTGCTACTATTGCTCCTACAACTACAACTACAACTACAGCTGCTATTATTGCTACTTCTACTACTACAACTATTGCGCTCTACTTTTGCTGCTGCTGCTTACTACTGACGATTACTACTACACAACGATAATACTACGTACTGGCTACTACCTTGCTACTAACTACAACTACCCGGAGTTCAACAGCTACTACTACTACACTACTACTACTAAGTAGCTATTAGCTGCAACTACTACAACTACTAACAACTACAATTGCAAGAACTAATGCTACTGCTAATACTTTTTTCTACTGCTACTGCTACAGCTGTTGCTACTACCAGTACTACTAGTACTACTACTCCTACAACCACTACTACTACTACTACTACTACTCCTGCTGCTGCTGCTGCTGCTGCTGTGGCAACTAATACTATTACTAATACTCCTAGCACTATTAGTACAGCTGCTGTTGTTGTTGTTGCTACTACAACAACTACTACTACTACTATTGTTGTTTTTGTTGTTGCGATCACTACTACTACTACTACGACTCCTACTACAACTACTATTACTGCTACTGCTTCTACTGCCACTACACTGCTACTGCTTCTGCTAGTACTGCTACTACTACTAGTACTACTGCTACTGCTAACAAACAACTACTACAACTGCTACTACTACTACTATTGCTACTTTTATTACTACGGTTGCAACTAATGTGGCTACTAATGCTTCTACCACTACTGTTACTACTACAACTGCTAATACAACCACTACTATTCGAACAATTGCTACTACTTGTACTACTACTAGAACTACCACTACTACTATGACTTCTCCTACAATAACAACAACTACTACTTCTCCTACTACTACTGCTTCTACAACCACTACTACTATGACTTCTCCTACAATAACAACTTCTACTGCTTCTCCAACTACTACTGCTTCTACAACCACTACTATTAGAACTACTGCTACTACTTGTACTACTACTATAATAAATACTACTACTACCACTACTACTACTTCTCCTATAATAACAACTACTACTACTTCTCCTACTACTACTGCTACTATTGCTACTACTATAACTATTGCTACTACTACTATCACTACTACTACTACTACTTCTACTACCGCTACTGCAGCTACTACCACTACTACTGCTGTTGCTACTACTTCTATTACTATAGCAACTACTACTACTTCTACTACTACTATTGCTGCTGCTAATGCTACTACTACTAGAACTACTACTATCACAACAACTACTACTACAACTACTTCTTTTGCGACTACCGTTACTACTGCTCCTAATACTACTACTGCTACTATGGCATCTACTATTAATACAACAACTACCACTACTATTGCTACTGCTATTGCTGCAACTGCTGCAACAACAACTTCAACTTCTACTACTATTACATCTAATACTGCAACTACCGCTACTACTGCTGCTACTACTACTACTGCAACTACTACTATGACAACTAATACTACTACTACTATTGCTTCTACTACTACTACAACTACATCTTCTCCCCCTTCTTCTACTTCTGCTACTACTACTGCAACAACTACTAATATTAATACCACTACTACTATTGTGGCTATAATGGCTTCTGCTACTGCTATTACTACTTCTATTTGCACTACCATTGTGACTACTTTGACTACTACTTCTACAACTGCAACTGCTACTACTACAACAACCACTACTACGATCACTACTTCTACTACTACTACTGCTGTTGCTACTGCTACTGCTACTACTACAACCACTACTACTCCTACTATTACACCTACTACATGTTTTGCTAATATTACTACTACAACAACTTCTAGTCCTGTTGCTGCAGCTACTACTACTGTTGCAACTACTTCTACTACAACTACTCCTATTCCTACTACTAATACTACTACTACTTCTCTTACTACTACTACTACTACCTTGCTACTATAAACTACTATTACTACTACAACTTCTGCTATAACTACTACAACTACTACTGCTGCCACAACTACTTCTACTACCACTACTCTTGCTACTACAACTACTATTTCTATTACAACCACTACTATGATCACTACTACTGCTGCTATTACTGTTGTTGCTACTGCTACTGCTGCTACCACTACCATTGTAGCTACTGCTACTGCTACTACCAACACTACTACTACTTCTACTACCACTACTGCTACTACTACAACCACTACTACTCCTACTATTATACCTACTACAAGTTCTGCTAATATTATACTAGAACAACTTCTACTCCTGTTGTTGTAGCTACTACTACTGTTGCAATGATTTCTACTAGAACTACTCCTTTTCCTACTACTAATACTACTAATACTTCTGTTACTACTACTACTATTGCTACTACTACTAATCCTACTACTACTACAACTACTTCCACTACTACATCTGCTACTAGTTCTACTACTACTACTACTAATACTATTATTACCACTGCTACTACTACTACAACAACTACTACCCTTACTTCTGCTACAACTACTATCATTACTACTACCATTGCTGCTACAGCAACTAATACCACAGTTGCTGCTACTACTGCTACTTTTACTTCTACGACTACTACTTCTGTGGCTACAAATACCACTACTACTTCTGCTACTACCACTACTACTAATACCAACACTCCAACTATTACTACTCATACTACTACTCTTACTCCAACTCCTACTACTAATACTAATACCAATACTACCATTACTACTTCTGCCACTACTGGTACTACTACTACTACTACGATACTACTATTACCACTGCTACTACAACTACTACTACTACTACCAATACTACTACTACTACTACAACTACTCCTACTACTACTACTCCTCCTCCTCCTACTACTATTACTATTTCTCCGACTACTACGACTCCTACTACTACTGCTGCTATTGGTCCGACTACTACTACTCCTACTACTACTACTACTACAACTACTTCTTCTACTACTACTACACTACAATTATAACTACTTCAATGACTACTACTATTTTGGTTAAGACTACTTCAACTACTTCTACTACTACCATAACAATAACTCTTGTTGTTGTTATTGTTGCTGCTACTACTACTATTGCTACTTCTCTTAACACTATGATTACAGCTACTACTAATACTACGACTACTAATGCTAATACTACGGCTACTCCTACTACAACTAGGGTTGCAACTTCTACAAATACTACTACTGCTACTCCAACTACTACTACTACTACTGCTACTACTATAACTATTGCTGCTGCGACAACTACTACTTCAGCTACTCCTCCGACTACTTCAACAGCAATTATTACTACTACTGCTACTAGTACCAATGCAACTACTAGAACTACTACTATTATTTTTGCTAATGATACTCCAACTACTACTACTACTACTACAACTTCTAATACTACTACTACAACTGTGACTCCGGCTACTATTGCCACAACTCCTACTACTACTATTACTGTTTCAACAACTACTACAACTACTACAACTACTACTACTACTACCACCACCACTAATATAGCTCCAACTACTACCACTGTCGCTCTGCCTCCACCTATTACTACTGCTACTACTACTTCTGCCGCTCATCCTCCTACTACTACTATTACCACTACTACTGTAGCTACTGCAACTACAACCGCTCCAACTTCTGCTACTACAACAAGTACTGCTACTTCTACTACAGCTACTACAACTAAAACTACTACTACAACTACTACTGTAGCTACTACTACTACTACTACTACTATTAATACTACTTCTCCTACTGCTACTACTAATACTACCACTACTACTACTATTACAACAACTACTACTTCTACTATTACTCCTACTACCGCTATTCCTACTACTACTACTTCTTCGACTACTGCTACTACAGCTACAAATGCTACTACTACTACTACTACTTCTGCTACTACTACTGCTACTACTACTTCTGCTATTTCTACTACTAATGCTACTACTACTACTTCTATGACTACTGCTGCTACTGCTACTAGAACTATTTCTCCTACTACTACTACTACTACTATTGCTGCTACTTTTACTACTACTACTATACTGCAGCTACTACTATTGCCACCGCTGCTACTACTACTCCTTCAACTGTAACTACTTTTGTTACAAATACCACTATAACTACTTCTGCTACTACTACTACTACTACTACTACTACAACAATTATTACTGCTACTACTTTTACTACAACACTACTACTACGATAACTACTACAACTGCTGCTACCACGGCTACTACTGGTACTACAACTATTATTGGAACTATTGCTACTACTACTATTGCTTCAACAGCAACTACAGTAACTACTGCTACTACTGCCACTACTACCCCTACTGCTACTACTACTACCTCGCCTATTACTACTACTGCAACTATAGCTACTACTGCTACTATTCCAACTACTACTACTTATACTACTTCTCCAACTACTATTATTACTAATACTAAAACCACAACTAACACAACTACTACTACAACAACTATTGCTACCACTGGAATAATGACTACTACTTGTACCACAACTACGACTACTGCTTGCGCTACTACTGCTACTACTATTACTTCCCTATCGACTACTATAACTACTGCTACGACTACTATTCTACTTCACCAACCACTACTACTTCCCGTGTACTACTACAACTACTGCTGCTGCTACTACTCTACTTCACCAACCACTACTACTACTGCTACTACAACTACTACTAATACTATTACTACAACTACTGCTGTTGCTACTACTCTGACTATTGCTACTACTCCTACTACAGAAACTATTGCCATTACTACCATTACTACTACTGCTAATACAAATACAGCTACTACTACTGCTACTTCTACAACTACTGCTGCTAATGGTGCTGCTATGACTACTACAGCTGCTACAGCTGCTACAAAACTACTACAACTGCTACTACTACCACTACTGCTATTACCATCGCTACTACTATTATAATTACCACTACTACTTCGACTACTACTACTACTCTTACTACTACTACTACTACTATTACTTCTACAACTATTGCTCCTGCTATTACTACAACAACAACTACTACTAATACTGCTGCTGCTGCTTCTACTGCGACTACTTCTACTAATGCTCCTACAACTACAAAAAGAACAACAACAACTACTACTACTACTACTACAACAACTACTACGACTACTATTAGTCCTACCGCTTCTACTACTAGTACTACTACTCCTACTACTACTGCTGCTGCTACTACTAATAGTACTTTTGCGGCTGCTACTAAAACTATTACTGCTACTACTACTACTATTATTGTTGCTACTGCTACTGCTACAACAACAACTACTACTCGTATTATGGTGACTGCAACTACTACTATTACATCTCCAACTCTTACTACTACTGCTAGTAGTACTATAGCTACTACTACTACAATAGCTACTACTGCTACCACTACTACTACTGCTACTACTGGTACTACTACTTCTACTGCTACTACTATTAGTTCTACTAGTATTAGAACTACTACTACTTCTCCAACTACTACTACTTAATCTACAACTGCTACCCCTTTTGCAACTTGAACTACTTCGACTCTACCACTACTTTTAGAACTACTACTACTAGCATAACTTTTGCTACTACGACAATACTACTACTACTACTGGTACTAGTAATGCTCCTACGACAGCCACTGCTCCTGCTACTACTTCTGCTACTATTACAACTACTACCACTCCTACTACTACAACTCCTATTACTTCCATGACTGCTACTACTACTCCAACTGCTATTACGACTACTACTATTACTAATGCTATGACTGCTACGACTGCTACTACGACTAATACTACTGTTACTACTGCTTCGACTGCCACAGCTCCTACAACAACGACAACTACTACTACTACTACTACTACTACTTCGCTTGCAATAATGCTACTACTGTTGCTGCTACTACTACCACAACAACTACTACTTCTTCTCATACTACTGCTACTACTGTTACTACCACTTCTACTACTACTACAGCTATTGCTACTACTAATACTATTCCTATAACTACTACTGCTTCTACTACAACTACTGCTACTACGACTACTACTACTTTTTCCACTACTACTGCCACGACGGCTATACTACTACTACTTTTGCTAGTAATCCTCCTACTACTAATGCTACTACTGCTACAACTGCTACCACAGCTATTGCTACGGCTACTACTCCCATAATAACTTTTCCTATAACTACTCTTGTGACTACTACTACTACTATGACTCATATTACTAATCCTATGTGACTACTACTACTAGCACTACTACTATTGTTACCACTACTGCTGCTACTACTACTACTTTTGATACTACTACTACTACCCCAACTACTACGACCGCTACTACTGCTACTGTTGCCCCTGCTACTACTACTCCAATGACAACAACAACAACAACAACTACTACTGCTACTACTACTACTTTTGCTACTTCTGTAGCAACTATTACTACTGCTGCTGCTTCTTCTACCCTTTTGACTACTTCTACAGCAACTATTACTACTACTGCTACTGCTACTACTGCTACTACTACTACTACTACTATTATTATTTATACCAATGATACTCCTACCACTACCACTACTACTACTACTTATACTATTACTGCTGCAATTGATACTCCTACTACTATTGCTACCGCCCAACTACTACTACAGCTACTGCAACTACTACTACTACTTCTGCTACTGCTACTACTACTACTACTAATACTGCTCCAACTACAACTACTATTGTTGGTACTACTACTCCTACTTCTGCTGCTCCTACTTCTAATACTGTAGCTACCACTACTACTGCAGCTATTGCTACTACTACTCCTGCTACTTCTGCTACTACTTCAACTGCTGCTACTTTTGCTACTATTGCTATTACTACTCCTACTACTACTGCTACTGCTACTACTACTACTTCTCCAATTGCTATTACTACTACTACGATAACAACTACTACTTCAATTGCTACTACTACAACTACTATAGCTACTCCTGCGACTATTATTGCTACAATGGCTCCTTCTCCAACTACTACTACTCTGCTACTACTACAGCTACAACTACTACTGCTTATGCCACTACTATTGATCTCCTTTATTACTACTTTATTACTACTACATGCATTAATGCTACTTTACCTCCTACGACCTACCTGCTGCTACTGCTTACTACTAACTTCTCCTACCCACTACTTCTGCTACAAAACATTCTCTACCATGCTACTACTACTACTATCTACTCTACTGCTACTACTACTGCTACTGCTACTACTACAGCTGCTGCTACTACTGCTACTACTACTACGACTCCTCCTCCAACTACAACTACTTTTGCTACCACTCCTCCTCCTACTACTACTGCTACTGGTATTACTACTACTACTTTTGTTACTACTACTGCTATTACTATTGCCACTGGTACTGCCACTGCTACTACTACTACCACTACTACTACTTCTGCTACTAGTGGTGCTACCACTATTACTACTACTACTGCTACTACTGCTACTAATACTACTACTAATACATTTGCTACTACTACTTTTGAAGCTATAGTTACTACTGCTGCCACTACTTATATTGCTACCACAACAACTACTATTGGTACTGGTACTGCTACTCCTACTCCTACTACTACGCCTATTACTTCTACTGCTACTACAGCTACTACTGCTCCAAACCTACTACTACTACTAGTACTACTACTTATAGCACTTCTCCTATGACTACTACTACTACCAATACTAAAACAACAACGAGCACAACTACCGCTACTACTCCCATTGATACTGCTGCTACAACGACTACTACTTGTACTTCTACTATGACTACTACTTGTACTTCTACTGCTACTACTACTACTTCTCCTCTTCCTACTACAACTGTTGCTGCTAACACTACTGCTGCTGCTACAACTGCTACTACTACTACTACTACTGAAACTCTTGCTATGACTACTATTACTACAAATACAAATAGATCTATCGCTTCTACTACTAGCACTACTATGACTACAACAACAACAACAACAACTACTACTACTACTACTACTACTACTACTGGTGCTACCACTTCAACTACTAGTACTACTACTCCTCCTACTACTACTACTCCTCCTACTACTGCTCCTATTACTACTGCTGCTTCTACTACTACTACTACTACTACTGCTACTACTACTTCTGCTGCTACTGCTACAACTACTACTAATACTGTTACTACAACTACTACTAACACAACTACTACTTCTACTATTATTGCTGCTAATGCGACTACAACAACAACAACTACTACTCCAACTATAGCTACTACAAATACTACTATTACTTCTCCAACTTCCTCAACAACTACTACTACTACAGCGGCTACTACTACCGCTACTGCTATAGCAATTACTACTACTACAATGGCTGCTACTGCTACCACTACTACTGCTACTACTACTGCTACTTCTACTACTACTACTTCTACTAGTATTAGAACTACTGCTACTTCTACTACTAATACCTCTACTAGTATTAGAACTGCTGCTACTTCTACTACTACTACTTCTCCTCCTACTACTACTTATTATACTACTACTGTTTCTCCTGCAACTTGCCTACTTCTGCTACTGCCACTACTTTTAGTACTACTACTACAAGTAATACTACTACTAACAATTGCTACTACTACTACCACTGCTACTACAGCTACTACTACTGATACTACTATTGCTCTTGTTACTACCCCAACTCATAATACCACTACTACTATTACTACTACTACTACTGTTGATGATGTTGCTGCTATTACTAGTACGACTACTACTACTACTACTCCGGCTACTACGGCTACTACTGCTACTAATGCTATGACTTCTACTACAACAACTACTACTATTACTATTACTACTACTACTAATAATAATAATACTACTTCTACTACTGTTACAACTGCAACAACAACAACTACTACTATTGTTACTACTGCTACTCCAGCTACTACTATTACTACTGCAGTTGCTACTTCTACTTCCATTGCAACTGCTGCTACTACGACTACTACTTGTACTACTATTATGACTACTACTTGTGCTGCTACTGCTACTACAACTACCTCCCCTCCTACTATTACAACTACTTCTGCTACTAATAGGGCTGCTCCTACTGCTCTACTTCTCCAATTACAACTACTACTGTGACTACAACTGCTACTACTACTATTGCTACTACTACTACTATTACTGCTGCTATGACTACTGCTACTACTACTACTACTGAAACTATTGCTATTACTACTATTACTACTATTGTAAATACAGCTACCGCTTCTACTGCTAGTGCTACTACGACTACAACAACAACAACAACTACTACTACTACTACTAGTGCTACAACTTCTACTACTAGTACTACTAGTCCAACAACAACAGCTACTACTACTCCTACTACTGCTCCTCCTACTACTGCTGCTACTATTAGTACTTTTGCTGCTGCTGCTACAACTACTATTAATACTATTACTACTACTACTACCACAACTGCTACTTCTACTATTATTGCTGCTACTGCTACTACAAAGACAACAACTACTACTCCTACTATAGCAACTACAACTACTAATATTACTTCTCCAACTTCTACTACTACTACTACTACTACTACTATTACTGCAGCTACTACAACCGCTATCGCTACTACAACTACTACTACTACTACTACTACTACTACTATGGCTACTACTACTCCTAGTTCTACTTTGCACCTGCTACTGCCACTGCTCCAGCTACCACAACTACTATTACTACTACTACTACTAATACTGCTACTATAACTATTACTACTACTATTACTACCACTACTACTACCCTCACTACTACTACTTCGACTATTACTGCTACTACTACTACCACTACGTACAACTATTACTACTACTATACTGCTAAGATTGCTCTATTGTGGCTACTGTTACTACTACTACAACTACCGCAACGACTACTACAACAACAATTTTTACTACAACAACAACTACTACTACTACTATTACTAGTCGTACCACTTCTACTACTACTACAATAACTCCTACTACTACTACTACTACTCGTGCTACTGCTCTGACTACTTCTGCTACTTTTACTACTACTGCTACCAATACAACTACTACTTCTCCCGCTGATACTACAACTACTACTAATACTATTACTACGACTACTACTACCACAACTACTACTTCTACTATGATTGCTGCTACTGCTACTACTACAGCTACTACTACTACTCCTACTACAGCTACTACAACTACTACTATTACTTCTCGAACTTCTACTACTACTGTAACCACTACTACTGTTACTACTACCACCACTGCGGCTGCAACTACTACTGCTACATTGGCTAGTACTACTACTACTACAATGGCTACTACTACTACTGCTACAACGGCTACTACTACTACTGCTACAA
>RXID01015843.1:0-13990 GCA_005019695.1 Trichopus zeylanicus subsp. travancoricus
CTACTACTTCTATAAATGCTACTATTGCTACTTTGGACACTACTACTACTACTCCCACTGCTACTACTCCTGCTATTGCTATTACTACTACTACTACATCTATTAATAGTAGTACTACTACAACCACCACAACTACTCCTACAACTTCTCATACTACTAGTACAACTACTTCTACTATTACTACAAATACTTCTACTACTAGTAGTACTACTACTGCTACTACTACTACTACTACTACTTCTGCTACTACTAATTCTACTACTACAACTACGACTATTGCTGCCACCACTTCTGCTACTTCGACTGCTACAACTACTACTACCATAGCAACTACTACTACGACTAGTACTTCTGCTACTACCGTTACCATAGTGGCAACTGCTACTACTACTATTTCTACTACTGCCTCTATACAACTAGTGCTGCAACCACTACTATTACTACTACTACTGCTACTGCTACTATTACTTCTACTACAGTGACAACTACTATTACTATCACTACTACTGCTACCACTAGCACTACTACTATGGCTACTGCTACCGCTAATACTTGTACTACAACAACAACAACTATTACTAGTTCTACAACAACTAGTACTACTACCACTATTACTACTCCAATTACTACTACTACTATGGCTATTGTTCCTGCTTCAACTGCTGCTATCGCTACTACGCCTATTGCTGCTACAGCTATCACTATTACAACTGCAACTATTGCTACTACTGCTACTAAAATTGCCACTTCTATTATTACTCCTACAACTTCTCCTCCTACATCTGCTACTGCCACTGCATCTACTACTGCTACTCTTACTTGTAGTACAACAACTACTACTTATACTACCATTAGGACTACTACTATTACTACAACTACTGCTGCCACTATGGCTCCTATTGCTACTACTGCTACTGCTACTACTACTACTTCTATTACTACTATTACTATTGCTACTTCTATTGCAACAGCAAGTACTACTTCTAGTACTACTACTGCTACGGCTACTGTGACTCCTATAGCTTCTGTGGCTACAATAACTACCTCTGCAACAACTAGTAATACTACTACTGCAGGTACTGCTGCTACCACCACCACCACCACTACTACTAATACTACTCGTATGCCAACTAGTACCACTACTACTACTACTACTTCTACTACTACTGCTATTGCTACAAATCCTACTATAGCTACTGCTACTACTGCTACTACTGATAAAACTACTACTGCTACTACTACTTCTACTGTTACTACTATTGTAACAACTAGTACTACTATTACAACAACAACAATAACTACTACTGCTGCTGCTACTTAACCAACTACTTCTACTACTATCGGTACTGCTACGGGTCCAACTACTACTACTACAACTACTACAACTACTACTATAGCTACTTCTACTACAACTTCTACTACTACAACTACTGTAGCTATTGCTGTTGCTGTAACTGCTAGCACTACTACAACTACCACTGCAACTATGACTACTACTACTACAACTACAACTAATACTAACACTTCTCCTACCACGACTGCTTCTCTGACTACCGTTACTATGACTACTACTCCTACTTCTGCGACTACTGCTACTACTACTACTATTACAACTATCACTATTGTTACGACTATGGCTAAGACTACTGTTGCTACTATTGCTACAACAACTGCAACTACAACTATTACTATTAATACTTCTAATACTACTACAACTACTGCTACTTCTACTACTGCTACAACTATTACAACTACTTCTACTACTACTACTGCTACTACTAAAACTGTTGCTACGACTACAGCTGCTACTAATAATACTACTACTACTACAACTACTTCTACAAATGCTACTACTACTACTTCCGGCACTACTACTATTACTACTACTTCTATAACTCCACTACTGCTACTTCGAGTACTACTACAACAACTACTACTACTATTAATACTACTACAGCTACTTAGGATACTGCTACTACAACTTCCACCACCACCACCACTAGTACTTCTACAAATGCTACTACAGCTACTTCTAGTATAATAATACTACTACTACTAGGGCCACTACTAGTACAACAACAACAACAACAACAACAACAATAACAACAACAACAATAATAAAAAGTACTACTACTACTACTACTACAACTGCTACTACTGCTACTGCTACTACTACTACTGCTATTACTATAATTATTACTGCTACTGTGCTATTGCTACTACTACAACAATGACCACTACTACCATCAGTGCGACAACTACTACTACTACAATTACTTCTACTAATACTAGTACTGCTACTGCTACTGCTACTACTACTACTACTACTACTACTACTTGTAATACTACTAGTAATACTACTGCTACTATTATTACAACTACTTCAAGAACAACTAGTACTACTACTACTACAACTGCAGCTGCTGCTGCTACTACTACTACTACTTCTACTACTTCTAATTCTACTACTATAGCTATGACTTATGTTGCTACTACATGAACTACTACTACTTCTATTACATCGACTGCTACAACAACAATAACAACAACAACAACAACAACAACTACTACTACTACTACTACTACTGCTACTGCTGCTACTGCTGCTACTACTACTACTACTACTATTACTATTACTAATACTACAGTAGCTACAACAACAACAACTACTTCTACGACTGCTTCTACTACTACCATTTCAACTACTACAACTATTACTATTGCCATTGCTTCTACTACTACTCTTGCTAGTACAAAAGCTACTACTTCTGCCACAACAACTGCAGCAACTACTACTGCTACGACTACCGCGACTACTGCTACCACCACTGCTATTACTACTACTACTCTGATTACCACCACTACTGGTATTTCTAACACCACCACTACTACTACTAGTGCTGCAACTGTTGCAGCGATAGCTACTACTACTACTATAACTGCCACTATTACTTCTACTACTACCACTAATGCTGCAACTACTACTACTACTTTTACTATTGCTGTTGTCGCTACTGCTGCTACTACTACCACTAATACTACTACTACAGCTACTGCTACTTCCACTATTACTACTTCTACTACTACTACTAATACTACTACTACTATTAGTACTGTAACTAATACTACTACTACTACTGCAGCTACTACTACTACTACTACTTAACCAACTATTGCTACAACTACCACCACCACTACTACTAGTACAGCTACTACTACAACTACTACTAGTACTACTTCAACTACTACAACTACTTTGACTACTACTTATACAACTACTATTACTATTACTACTACTACCCAAACTACTACAACAACCCAAACTACTACAACAACAACAACTACTACTACTATTACAACTGCTACTGCAACTACTACTGCTACTACTACTTCTACAACTGCTACTGTATCTACTACTACTACTCCTCCTAATACTCCAACTATAACTTCCACTATGACTACTACTACTACTATTACTATGACTATGATTACTACTATTGGTACTACAGCCTCTACTACTGCTGCTACTACAACTACTACTACAACTACGATGACTACTACTACTACTACTACTACTTCTAATACTCCAACTACAACTTCCACTACTACTACTACAACTACTACTATTACTATGACTATAACTACTACTACTTGTACTTATGTTGCTACTCCTACTACAAGTATGACTACAACTACTACTACTACAACTACTACTAATACTACTAATACTACTACTACAGCTACTCCTACTACTGCTACTACTACTCCTCTTACTACTAATACAACTACTATTACTACTAGTGCTACTACCCACCTAACTACAACTACTATTACTGCTACTACTTTTACTACTACCACCACTACTACTACTTCTACCACTACTACTACAATTATAACTACAACTTCTTCTACTACTACTACTCCTCCTGCCAATACTACTACTACTACCACTACTAGTACTACTACTAGTACTACTACTCCTCCTCCTTTTACTACTACTACTACTGCTTCTTCTACTATGAGTGCTATAATAACTAATACTAATACTAATTCAACGCCTACTACTACTCCTATTACAACAGCAATAATAATAGCTACTACTGCTACTACTACAACTAGTACTTCTACTACTACAAGAATAATAATAACAACTACTATTACTACTAATTCTACCCCTATTACTACTACTACTATGACTTGTACTACTAATACAACTACTATTACTACTAGTACTGCTACTACTGCTCCTACTCCTACTACTACTACTACTACTACTTCTACTACTACCACTATTTCTCCTAATACTCCAACTATAATGATCATAGCATCCGTAGTAGTTATAATAGTCATACCATCCATACTAGTAATAAAAGTAGTAGCAGAAGTCATAGTGGTATCATTAGTAATAGAAGTAGTAGTAAGAGCATTAATAGTAGCCATTATAGGAGTGGTAGTAGCAATAGCATCAGCAGTAGTAGTCGTTGGAGTAGTAGCAATAGTAGTAGCAATAGTTATAGTAGTAGTAGAAGTGGCAGTAGTAGTTGTAGTAGTAGCTCATGCTATAGTAGTTATGGTAGTAGTAGTCATAGTAGTAGGAGCTATAGCAGTTCTAGCATCAATCGTAGTAGTTGTTGGAGCGATATTAGTTGAGGTTGTAGTAGTAGCAGCCGTAGAGGTAGCTGTAGGAGCAGTTTCATTAGTTAAAGGAGTTCTAGAAGTGGTTGTAGGAGCAGTAGTAGAAGTACTAGGAGTAGCATTTGCAGTAGCAGTAGTTGAAGTAGTAGTCATAGCAGCATGAGTACTTGTAGTAGTAGTTGTAGTAGCCATAATGGGAATAGTAGCAACAGTTTTAGTAGTAGGAGGAGTGGTAGTAGCAGTAGTAGTCCTAGTAGTAGTAGTAGTATTGGTATTAGGAGAAGTAGTAGTAGTATTAGTAGTAGTTGCCATACCAAAAGTAGCAGTAGTAGCAATACTAGTAGTAACAGTAGTAGTAGCAGCAGCAGCAGTAGTAGTAGTAGTAGTAGTAGTAGTAGTAGTAGTAGTAGTAGTAGAGTAGCAACAATAGTAGTTGTTGTTGTTGCGGTAGTAGTAGTAGTAGTAGTACTAGTAGCTGTAGTCATAATAGTAGGAGAGGTAGCAGTAGGAGTAGTAGCAGTAGTAGCAGCCATAGTAGTAGTAATAGTAGCAGCAGTAGCAGCAGCAGCAGTAGTGCTAGTAGTAGTTGTTGTTGTTGTAGTAGTAGTGGTAATAATAGTAGCAGTAGCAGCAGCAGCAGCAGTATAAGTAGTAGTTGTCATAGCGATAAACGCAGTAGTAGCAGTAGTAATAGTAGTAGTTGTAGTTGTAGTTTTAGTAGTAGTAGAAGTAGTAGTAGTGGTGACAATAGTAGTAGAAGTAGTCACAGTAGTATTCAAACAAGCCATTGTGACAATAGCAGAAGTAGTTGTAGTTGTAGTAGTAGTAGAAGCAATTACAGAAGTAGTAGTAGTTGTCATTGTAGGAGTAGTAGCAGTAGTGGTAATAGCAAAACTTGTTGTAGTAGTAGTAGTAGTTGTAGTATAAATAGTGGTTGTTGCTGTCGTAGTAGTAGTACTAGTAGTAATAGTAGCTGTAGTAGTAGTATTATTGATAGAGGGAGCAGTAGTGGTAGTAGTAGTAGTAGTAACAAGAGTAATAGAAGTAATAGTATTAGTGGTAGTCATAGTCGTAGTTGTAGTAGAAGAATTAGTTGTAGTAGAAGTCATAGTTGTAGTTATAGCGACCGTAGTAGTAGTAGAAGTAGTAGCAGAAGTACTTCTTATAGCAATAGTAGTAGCAGAAGTAGTAATAGAAATAGTGGTAGCCGCCATATTAGTAGTAGTAGTATTAGTAGTAGCAGTAGTAGAAGGAGCTGGAGAAGTAGTAGTAGGATTAGTAGCAGTAGCAGTAGGAGTATCATCTGTAAAAATAATAGTAGTCATTGTTGTTGCCGGAGTAGTAGTAATAGTAGAAGTAGTACTAGAAGAAATCATACCAATAGTAATTATAGTAGAGCAATAGCGGCGGAAGTAGTCATAGTAGCAGTTGTTCTAGTAGTAGTAGTAGTAGTAGCAGGAGCAGTAGTAGTAGTAGCAATTACAGTAGTAATATTTGCTGTTGTAGTAGCAGTAGAAACAATAGTTATAGTAGATAGTAATAGTCATATAAGTAGGAGAACTAGTAACAGTAGTAGCAACAAGAGTAGTAGCAGTAGCAACAAGAGTAGTAACAGTTGTAGTACTAGTCAATAGCCGCAGTAGCAACAAGAGTAGTAACAGTTGTAGTACTAGTCGTAGTAGTAGTAGTAGGAAAACTAGTAGTAGCAAAAATTGTAGTAGTGGCAGTTGTAGTAGGGGTTGTAGAAGTTGTAGTAGCAGCAATATAAGTTACAATATGATTAGTGGACATAGAAGCATTGGCAGTTGTCATTATAATAGTTGTAGTAGCAGTAGTAGGAATAGTAGCAGTAGTAGTAGTAGCGATAATACCAGAAGTAGCTTTAATCGCAGCAGTAGAAGTAGTAGTAGTAGTTTTAGTAGTTGGGGTAGTAGTAGTAGTAGCAGCAGTAGCAGTAATAGTAAAAATAGTAGCAGTAGTAGTAGTAGCAATAATGGCAGTAGAAGTAGCAGTAACTATCGTAGTAGTTGCAGTAGTAGTTTTAGTAGTAGTAGGAGTTGTAGTAGAAGTAATAGTAGTGGCAGTAGTAGAAGTAGTAGCAGTAATAACAATAGTAGCACAAGTAGTAGTAGTAGTAGAAGTAGTAGTAGTTATAGTCGTGGTAGCCGTAGTAGTAGTAGCAGCAGTAGTAGTTGCTATTGTTGTTCTAGTAGTTGTAGTAGTAATAGTACAAGCAGTAGTTGCAGAAGTAGTAGTAGTTGTAGTAGTAGCAATAGAAGCAATAGTAGGAATAGCAGTACTTGTAGTAGTAGTAGTAGTAGTAGTAGTAGTAGCTGTAGCAGCAGTAGTCGCAATAGTTATAGTGGAAGTAGTAGTAGTAGTAGTAGTAGTTGTAGTAGAAATAGTAGTCATAGTTGTCGTAGTAGTAGTATTAGTAGTATTAGAAGTAATAGTAGTAGTAGTGGTAGTGGTGTTAGTGATAGTAGTAGCAGCAGCAGCAGTAGCAGTAGTAACAGTAGTAGCAAAAGTAGTAGTATTCATAGTAGTAGTAGTCATAATAGTAGTTGTACTAGTCATAGTGGCCATAGTAGTACCAGAAGTAGTAGAGCAAAAGTAGTAATTATAGCGATAGTAGTAGCAAAAGTGGTAATAATAACAATAATATCTGCTATATTAGTAGTTGTGGTATTAGTAGTAGCAGTAGTAGAAGGAGCAGGAGCAGTAGTTGTTGGATTAGCAGTTGTAGTTGCTGTAGTAGTAGTAGTTGTAGGAGTAGTAGCAGCTGCAGTGGATTATCATTAGTGTAAATAATATTAGTTGTCATTGTATGAGGAGTAGTAGTAAGAGTAAAAGAAATAGTTGCAATAGTAAAAGAAGTAGAGCAGTAGCAGGAGTTATAGTAGTGGCTGTTGTAGAAGTCGCAGGAGCAGTAGTAGTAGTATTATTATTAGCAGCAGCAGTAGTAGTAGCTGTTGCACTACTTGCAGTTAGAGTTGTTATAGTACTAGTAGTTGTAGTAGTAATATTAGTTGCAGCAGTAGCAGTGGTTAGAGCAATTTTAGTTGTAGCAGTAGTCGTAGAAGTAGGAGAAGCAGCAGTAGTAGGAGCAGCAGCCTCAGTGGCAGCAGCATGAGTAGCAGCAGTTATAGTAGTCGTTGTAGCAGTTGGAGTAGGGGTAGAAGTTGTTGTAGCAATATTAGCTGCAGCAGAATGTTTAGTTGTTGCAGTTATAGTAGCAGTAGTAGCAATCATAGCAGTAGTAATAGTAGTATCGATAATAGCAGTAGTAGATGCAGTAGTAGCGGTAGAAGTAGTAGTAGTTATTGTTGTAGCAGCAGCAGCAGTAGTAGTACAAATAGTAGTAGTAACTATCATAGTAGTAGCCATAGTAGAAGCAGGAGAAGTAGTAGACATAGCAGTAGTAGCAATAGTAGCAGCAGCAGTAGTAGTAGCAGTAGTTGTTGTTGTAGTAGTAGTAGTAGTTACAATAGTATTATTAGTTGTTGAAGTAGTAGTAATAATAGTGGAAGTCGAAGGATTAAGTAGTAGCAGTAGTAGTAATAGTAGCTATATCAACAACAGTAGCAAAGCAGCAATAGTAGCAGCAGCAGCCGTAATAGTAGTAGGAGTAGTAGTTGTAGTAGCAGTAGCTGCAACAATAGTAGTAGTAGAAGCAGTAGCAATAACAATAGTAGTAGCAGTAGTTACAGTAGTCATAGTAGCAAAAGTAGTAATAGTAGCAAAAGTAGTAGTAGTAACAGCAGCAGTAGTAGTAGTAGTAGTTGTAGCAGTAGTTGGAGTAGCAGAAGCAGTAGAAGAAGTCGTAGTAGTATTAGTAGTAGTTGCACTAGAAGCAAAGGCAGCAGCATTAGTGCCTGTCTTAGTATTACTAGAAGTAGTAGTAGTAGTAGCAGCAACATCAAGAGAAGTAGTAGTTGTTGTAGCGGCAGTAGTTGTAGTAGTAGTTGTAGCAATAGTAGCACATGTAGTATTAGTTGTTGTAGTAGTGGTAGTACTAGTAGTAGTAGTAATAGCAGTCTCAGGAGAAGCAGAAGTAGTAGCAGAAGTGCTAGTGGTAGTTATAGTGGAAGTAGTAGTAGTTGTTGTAGCAGTAGTTTTAGTAGCAGTAGTAGCAGTAGTAGTAGTAGTAGTAGTAGCATTAGTAGTGCAGCACTAGCAATAACAGCAGCAGGAGTAGTAGTAGTCATTGCAATAGTAGTAGTAGCAAAAGTAGTTACAGTAGTACTTGTAGTTGGTGTAGTAGAATCAGCAGCAGTAGTAGCAATAGCAGTGGTAGTGGTAGTAGTAGTCATAGTAGTAAAAGGAGTATTAGTAGTAGTAGTAGTAGTAGCAATATCAGTAGTCAGAGCGATCGTAGTAACAGCAGTCGTAGCAATAGCTGTTATTATTGTTGTAGGAGAAGTTGTAACATCTGTGGTAGTAGTAGTAGTAGTAGTAGTCTTAATAGTAGTAATAGCAGTAGTTGTAATAGTAGTAGTAGTATTAATGTAGCAGTAGTCGTTCTAGTAGTAGTAGTAGTAATAGTAGCCAATATTGTAGTAGTAGTAATGGTAGCAGTAGTTATAGTAGCATAAGTAATAGTAGAAGGAGAAGTGTCAGTAGAGTAGCAGCGGTAGTAGTAGAAGCTATAGTAGTAGCAGTAGTAGTAGTAGCAGTTGTAGTAGTGAAAGTAGTAGTAGTAGGAAAAGTTGTAGTCGTAGTAGAAGTAGGAATAGTAGCATCTGTAGTAGTACTAGTGGTAGTAGTAGTAGCGGTAGCAGTAGTAGTAGTAGTAGTTGCTATCGTGGTAGTAGTAGGTGAAGTAGTGGTAGAAGCAGTAGCAATAGATGATGTAGAAGTAGTAGTAGTTATATTAGAAGTTGCAGTTATAGCACAAGTTGTAGTAGTTGTAGTAGTGGCAGTACTAGCTGTAGTCGTAGTTATAGTACTCGCAACAGAAGCAGCAGAAGTAGTAGTAGTAGTTGTAATAGTAGCAGCAGTTGAAGCTATAGCTTTAGTAGTAGTAAGAGTAACAATAGTAGTAGCAGTAGTAGAAGTAGTACTAGTAGTTGGAGTATCAGTAGTACCAGTTGAGGTAGTAGTAGTAGTAGTAGGAGGAGCTACAGTAGTTCAGGAGCTGCAGTAGTTGTGGTAGTTGTAGTCATAGTAGTAGGAGAAGTAGCAGTTGTTGTTGTAGAAGTAGTGGGAGTGGGAGTTCTAGTACTAGTAGTAGTAGTTGAAGCGGTATTAGTACAAGTTGTAGTAGCAGCAGTCGTATTAGTAGAAGAAGCAGTAGTAGCTGAAGTAGTAGGAGTATAAGTAGTAGTAGTAGTAGTTTTAGTAGTCGAGGTAGTAGTAGTAGTTGTAGCAGCAGCAGTAGTAGTAGTAACAAAAGTAGTAGTCATTGTCATAGTAGTAGCACTAGGAGAAGTAGGAGAAGTAGTAGTAGTTATAGCAGTAGCTGTAGCAGTAGCGATAGTTGTAGCAGTGTAGTAGTTGTGGTGGTGGTGGTAGTAGCAGTAGACGCAATAGCGGTAACAGTAGTAGAAGTAGTAGGAGAAGTAGTAGCAGTAGCAGTAGATATCGTTGTAGCATTAGTAGTTGTCGCAGTTGTTATTGTAGTTGTAGTTGTTGTAGTAGCAGTAGTAGTGGTAGTAGAAGCAATAGTAGCAATAGCAGCAACAGTAGTAGTAATATTAGCAAGAGCGTCACAAGTAGCAGCAGTTTTAGTAGTAGTTGTAGTTGGAGAAGTAGTAGTAGTGGTAGTAATTATAGTAGTATTGGAAGTAGTAGTAGCAATAGTAGTAGTAGTAGCGGTAGTAATATTCGTAGTAGCATAGGAATAGTAGTAGTAGTAGTAGTAGTAGTAGTTATAGTAGTAGTAGTAGCAGTAGTCTTAGAAGTGGTAGTAGTAGTTGTTATAGTTGTTGTAGTTGTTACAGTAGTAATAATATAGTAGTAGTAGTAGTAGTAGTAGTAGTAGTAGTAGCAGTAGTAGTAGTAGTAATATTAGTAGTTGTAGTGGCTATTATTGTAGCAGAAGTAAGAGTAGTAGAAGTAGCAGCAGCATTAGTAGTATTAGTAGTAGTAGTAGTAGTAATACAAGTTGTAGCAGTAGTAGTAGTGACAGCAATAGTGTTAGTAGGACTAACAGTAGTAGCAGCAGCAGCAGCAGAGCATTGGTAGTAGTGGCAACAGTAGTAGTAATAGTTGGTGCATTGGTAGTAGTAGATGTAATAGCAGTAGTAGTAGTAGTAATCGTAATATGAGTAGTAGTCGTAGGATTAGCATAAGCAGTAGTAGTAGCAATAATTGCAGTAGTAGCAATAGTAATATTTGGTGTTGTCGAAGTAGTGGAAGATGTAGTAGTAGTAATCGTCGTAGTAGTCCTAGTAGCAAAAGTAGCAGTTGCAGTCGTAGAAACTATAATAGGAGTAGATACCATACTGATAGTTGTAGCAGTTGTAGTAGTTGTCAAAGAAGTAGTACTAGTAGCGGCATAGCTTTTGTAGTAGTAGTTGTAGTTGCAGGAATAGAAGTAGCTGTAGTAGAACTAGTAGTAGCCGTAGCAGTGGGATCAGAAGTAGTACTAGTAATGGTACCAATAGTTACTATTGAATCAGAAGTAGCTGTAGCAGTAGCAACATTAGTTGTAGTAGTAGAAGTAGTAGAAGTGAAAGTAGTAGAAGTAGTAGTAGTAGTAACAATAGCAGTAGTACTAGAAGAAGTAGTAGTAGGAAGGTGGTAATAGTAGTTGTAGTAATACTAGTAGTATTAGTAGTAGCAGCCGCATTTGAAACGGTTATAGTAGCAGTAGTAGTACAAGTAATAGTAGTAGTAGAAGTAATCGTAATAGTAGTAGTAGTAGCACTAGTGGTAATAGTATTAGTAGTAGCCGTAGAAGTAGGAGGAGTAGTAGTAACAGTGGTACTAGTACGAGTAGTAGTAGTAGCAGATGTAGTAGTAGCAGCAGAAGTAGTAGTAGTAGTAGTTGAGATAGTAGTTGTAGTAGTAGTTACAATAGTAGTTACAGCCGTAATAGGCATTGCAGAAGTAGTAGTTGTAGTAGTAGTAGCAATAGGACTAGTAGCAGTAGGATTTCTTGCAGTAGTATTATTAGCATTAGTGGTAGCGGCTATAGTAGTAGTAGTTGCTGTAGTACTTGTATTAGTCTTAATAGCAGTCGTATTAGTAGTACTAGCAGAAGTAGTGGTCGTAAGTGGTAGTAGTAGTAGTAGTAGTAGTAGTAGTAGTAGTAGTAGTAGTAGTAGTAGTAGTAGTAGTAGTAGTAGTAGTAGTAATAGTAGTAGTAGTAGTAGTAGTCATAGTAGTAGTAGAGGTAGTAGATGTAGTTTTAGTAGAATTCGTAGAAATAGTGGCCTATGTAGTATTAGTAATACTAGCAGTCATAGTAGTCATAGCTGTCGTAACAGCAATAGAAGTAGTTGCAGTAGTAGAAGTAGTCGGAGTAACAACTTTACTAGCAGTAGTAGTAATAGCAAGAGAAGTAGCCACACAAGAAGTAGAAGTAGTAGTAGTAGCAGTTGTAGCAGGAGTATCAATATTAGCAGTAGTGGTTGTAGTAGAAATGGTAGTAGACATAGTAGTTGTAGTCGAACTTAGAGAAGTAGTAGTATTAGCTGTAGTAGCTGTAGTTGAAGTAATAGTAGTAGAAGGTGTAGTAGCAAAAATAGCAGTAGTTACAGTAGCTATAGCAACAACAACGCAGCAGCAGTAGTAGTAGCATTGGTAGAGGAAGTAGTAATTGTCGTAGTGCTAATAGTAATAGTCGTTGTAGTAGGAGTAGTAGTAATTGTTGTTTTAGTTGTAGTAGTGGTAGTAGAAGTATTAGTAGTAGTAGTAGTAGTAGACGTAGTCATAGTAGTAATAGTAGCAGAAGTAGTCATAGAAGTAGTAGTAATAGCAGCTATAGTTGCAGTAGTAGCAGTAGTAGCAATAGTAGTAGAAGTAGTAGTTGATGTTGTAATTGCAGCGATCGTAACGATAGAAGAAGTAGTAGCAGCAGTAGTAGTAGAAATTTTAGAAGCGAAAGTAGTATTAGCAATTGTGGCATCCGCAATATTAGTAGTACTATGGTTGTAGTAGCAGTAGTAGTTGTAGTTGCAGCAGTAGCAGTAGTAGTAGTAGAAACTGCAGTTGTAGTAGTAGTAGTAGTAGTAACAGAAGTCACAGTCGTAGCAGTAGTGGTAGAAGTAGCAGTAGAAGTAATAGTAGTGGCTACAGTAGTAGTAGCAATTGTAGTAGTAGCACTAGTAGTAGCTGAAGTAGAAGCAGTAGTAGGTGTTGCAGCAGTAGCAGTAGCAGCCGTAGTTGTAGTCATTGTAGCAAGAGTAGTAGCAGGAAGAGTAGCAATAGTAGAAGGAGTAGCTGTAGTAGTAATAGCAGAAGTATTAGTAGTACTGGTAGTAGAAGAAATAGCAGAAGTAGTCACAGAAGTAGAAGCACTTGTTGTAGTAGTTATCGTTGTAGTACTACTAATAGTGGCAATAGTAGTAGTCGCAGTATTACTTGCAGTAGCAATAGGAGAAATAGCACAAGGAGTACTTACAGGAGTAGTATTAGCATTAGTGGTAGTAGTAGAAGAAGTAGTACTTGTTGTAGTATTTGTATTAGTTGTAATAGTAGTAGTATTAGTAGCACTAGCAGAAGTAGTGGTCATAGAAATTGCAGTAGCAGTAATAGTAGCAGTAGTAGTAGCAGTAGTAGTAGTAGTAGAAGTAGTAGTAGTAGTAGGAGGAGTAGGAGTAGGAGTAGAAGTAGTAGTAGCTATAGTAGTAGTAGTAGTAGTAGTAGTAATAATAGTAGTAGTAGTAGTAGTAGTAGTGGTAGTAGGAGGAGGAGGAGGAGTGGTAGTAGTAGTAGAAGAAGAAGAAGAAGAAGAAGAAGTAATAGTAGTAGTAGTAGTAGTAGTAACAGTAGCAGCAGTAGTAGTAGTAGTACTAGTAGTAGTAGTAGTACTAGTAGTAGTAGTAGTACTAGTAGCATCAGTAGTAGTAGCAGTAGCAATAGTAGTAGTAGTAGCAGTAGTAGCAGCAGTAGTAGTAGTAGTAGTAGTACTAGTAGTAGTAGTAGTAGTAGTAGTAGTAGTAGTAGTAGTAGTAGGAGTGGTAGTAGTAGTGGTAGTAGTAGCAGAAGCAGCAGCAGTAGTAATAGTATTAGTAGTAGTAGTAGCAGTAGTAGTAGTAGTTGTAGTAATAGTTGTAGTAGTAGTTGTAGCAGCAGCAGCAGCAGGAAAAGCAGTAGTAGTAGTAATAGCAGTAGTAGTAGTAGAAGTAGTAGTAGTAGTAGTAGTAGTTGTTGTTGTAGTAGTAGTCGTACTAGTAGTAGTAGTAGT
>RXID01015844.1:0-33643 GCA_005019695.1 Trichopus zeylanicus subsp. travancoricus
ATAGTAGTTGTGGTACTAGTAATAGTAGTTGCACTAGTAATTGTTGTTGTAGTAGTAGTTGTAGTAGTAGTAATAGTAGTAGAAGCAGCAGTAGTAGTAGTAGCAGTAGTAGTAGTAGTAAAGTAGTAGAAGTAGTAATAGTAGTACTAGTAGCAGTAGTAGTATTAGTGGTAGTAGTAGTAGTAATAGTAGCGCTAGTACGTGTACTAGTAGTACTAGTTGTAGTAGTAGTAGTTGTGTAGTAGTAGTAGAAGTAGTAGTAGTAGTAGTAGTAGTAGTAGTAGTAGTAGTAGTAGTAGTAGGAGTACTAGTACAAGTAGTAGAAGTACTAGTAGTAGTAGTAGGTGTTGTAGTAGTAGTAGAAGTAGTAGTAGTAGTAGTTGTAGTAGTAGTAGTAGTAGTTGTTGTTGTTGTAGTAGTAGTAGTAATAGTAGTTATAGTAGTACTAGCAATAGTAGTAGTAGTAGTGGTTGTAGTAGCAGTGGTAGTAGTAGCAATAGGAGTTGTTGTAGCAATAATGGTGGTAATAGTAGTAGTTGTCATAGTAGTAGTTCTAGTAGTAGTGGTAGTATTTGTCCTGCTAGTAGTCGTAGTAGTAGTAGTAGTAGTAGTAGTAGTAGTAGTAGTAGTAGTAGTAGTAGTAGTAGTAGTAGTTCTTGTTGTAGTAGTACTAGTAGTAGTGGTAGTAATAGTAGTTGTAGCAACAGTAGTAGTAGTAATAAGAATAGCTGTAGTTGTAGTAGTGGTAGTAGTAGTAGTTGTAGTTGTTGTTGTCGTTGTTGTGGTAGTAGTAGTAGTAGTAGTAGTAGTAGTAGTAATAGTAATAGTTGTTGTTGTAGTCGTAGTAGTGGTATTAGTAGCAGTAGTAATAGTAGTAGTCGTACTAATAGTAGTAGTAATTGTAGTAGTAGTAGTAGAATTAGTTGTAGTAGCAGTGGTAGTTGTAGTTGTTGTACTAGTACTAGTGGTTGTAGTTGTAGTAGAAGTGCTAGTAGTAGTTGTTGTAGTAGTAGTCATAGTAGTAGTAGTACTTGTAGTTGTACTTGTAATAGTACCAACAGTGGTCGTAGTAGTAGTAGTCATAGTAGTAGTAGTAATAGTAGTTGTAGTAGTTGTAATAGCAGTAGTAGTTGTAGTGGTCGTAATAGCATCAATAGTTGCCGCAAAAGTAGTAGTAGTAATAATAATTATTAAAGGAGTAATAGCAGTTGTGGTAAGGGTGCTACTATTATTGCAGCTACTACTGCTACTGCTCATACAACTACTAATACTTCTTCCTCAATAACAGCTACTACTAGAACTCCAGCTGCTTCTACTGCTAATCCTACTACTACTACAACTACAACTACTAGCACAAATACTATTACTTCTAATGTTGCTACTACTACTACTACAACTACTACTACCACTACAACTACTATGCCTACTAGTATAGCTACTAAAACTACTGCTACTACTGCTCTTACTACTAGTACTACAAGTACTCCTACTACTAGTACTACTACTACACCTACTACTGCTACTGCTACAACTACGACAACAGCTACTACTACAAGTAGCTCTACTACTACTACTATCATTACTATTAGAACAACTACTACTCCTACTACTACTGCTACTCCAACTACTATTTTTACTACAAGTATTACTACAAGTATTAACCTACTACTGCTACTGCTACTACAACAAGTACTACTACTACTACTAGTACTACTACCACTACTACTATTACTACTATGGTGCAGCTACTACTACTACACCCACTCTTGCTCCTACTCCTACTACAACAACTAGTACTACAACTACAACAACAACAACAACTACTATTATTAGAACTACTGCTGCTGCTACTACTACTACGACTACTACTATTACAAACACTAATACAACTACCACTACTATTATGACTATTGCTATTGCTGCTACCACTACTACTGCTGCTACTAATGCTACTACTACTGCCACAACTGTTACTATGCTGTTGCTACAACTACTACTACAGCTACTGCAACTTCAGCTACTACTACTGCTACTACTAATGCTACTATTTCTGATACGACTGCTGCTGCTGCTGTTACTACTGCTACATCTACTACTACTACTACTACTACTACTTCTGCAGCTACTAATTCCGCCAATCCAACAACTACTATTCATACTACTACTCATACTCCAACTCCTACTACTACTGCTAATACTACTCCTACTATGACTGCTACTACTAATACTACTATTACTACTTCTGCTACAACTATTGCTGGCCCTAGTACTACCACTACTGCTACTAATACTACTATTACTACTGCTACTACTACAATAACAACTACTCCTGCTACAGCTATTACACCTACTACTAATGCTACTACAACTAATGTTGCTTCTACTGCTACTACTACTACTAGTAGTATTATTACTGTGGCTGCGACTACTACTACTACCACAACTACTACTACACTAACTACTACTTACACTCCTACTCCTGCTCCTACTACTATTGCTATGCCTACTACAACAATAATAACAACAACATCAACAATAGCTACTACTACTACTAGTACAACAACGACAACAACAACAACCACTGCTGCTACTACAACTACTATTGTTTCTACTACTACTACTACTAGTAGTAGTAATGAGACGGCTACAAATATAATTACTACTATTATTGCTACTACTACTAACATTGCTGCAACTACCACTACTACTACTACTATTGCTAATGTTGCTGATACTACGATTGTTGCTGCTACTGCTACAACTACCGCTAGTACTTTAAATACTATTGCTACTCCTACCACTTTTGCTACTACTACTGCTGCTGCTACTACTACTACTACTACTACTACTAATGCTACTACAACTATGGCTACGGAAGGCACTAATACACCTACTACTGCTACTTCTACCACTGCTTCGACTACTACTACAACAATTACTACAACTACTAGTACTCCTACTACTACCACTACTACTATTACTATCATTACTAATGCTACAGCGCCTGCTGCTACTGCAACTACTACAACTACTAGTTCTCCTACTACTACTACTATTATTACTATCACTACTAATGCTACAGCATCTGCTGCTACTGCAACTACTACTAGTACAACTACTATGGCTACTCCAGCTTTCGCTACTACAACTTCTTCTACTACCTTTTCAACTCCAGCTTCCTCTACTACAACTACTACTTATGCTCTAACTACTACCACTATTGCTACTATTACTACTACTGCTACTGGTACATCCACTACTAGTACTACTACTTCCAAAACTACTGCTACTTTTACTACTACTGCAGCAGCTAATAGCAGAGTATTCATTATAGCAGTAGTACTAGTAGTTGCAATAGCAGTTGTGGAAGTGGTAGTGGTAGTACTAACAAAAGTAGTAGTTATAGAAGTAGAAGCAATAGTAGTAGTATTTGTAATAACAATAGAAGTAGCAATAGTAGTAATACTATTAGAAGTAGTAGTAGTAGCAGTAGTAGTTGCAGCTGTTGTGGTTACACTAGTAGTACCAATAGTAGTAGTAGAAGCAGTAGTTGTTGCAGTAATAGTAGCAACAACATTAGTAGTAGTCATAGCAGCTACAGTAGTAGAAGTAGTAGTAGTAGGAGGAGGAGGAGGAGGAGGAGAAGCAGTAGTTTTAGTAGTA
Source organism: Trichopus zeylanicus subsp. travancoricus (assembly GCA_005019695.1). NCBI lineage: Eukaryota > Viridiplantae > Streptophyta > Magnoliopsida > Dioscoreales > Dioscoreaceae > Trichopus > Trichopus zeylanicus. The sequence continues at coordinate 3,664 of RXID01015844.1, forward strand.
GTAGTAGCAGCAGCATTAGTAGTAGCAGTAGTACTAGTAGTAGTAGTAGTAGTTGCCATAGTAGTGATAGTAGTAGCAGTAGTTGTAGTAGTGGCCAGAGTAGTAGTAGTAATAGCAGTCGTAGTTGTTGTTGTCCTAGTAGTAGTAGTAGGAGGACGAGAACCAGTAGTTTTAGTAGAAGTAGTAGCAGTAGCATTAGTAGTAGTGGTAGTAGTAGTAGAAGTAGTAGTAGTTGCCATAGTAGTGATAGTAGTAGCAGTAGTTATAGTAGTGGCTAGAGTAGGAGTAGTAATAGCAGTCGTAGTTGTTGTTATCCTAGTAGTAGTAGTCGTGGTAGAAGTAGCAGCAACAGTAGTACTAGTAGTAGTAGTAGTTGTGCTAGTAATAGTTGTTGTAGTATTAGTGGTAGTAGTAGTGGTAGTAGCTACTGCAGCAGTAGCAGTAGTGGTAGTAGTATTAGTAGTAGAAGTTGCAGCAGTAGTACTAGTAGCTGCAATAGAAATTATATTGCTAGCAGCCGTTGTACCAGTAGAAGGAGTAGCTGCAGCAGCAGCAGTAGTAATAGCAGTTGTTGCAGTAGCAGCAATTGTAGTAGCAGTAATAGTAATGGTAGCAGTAGTTGTAGCAGTAATAGCAGCAACAACATTAGTAGTAGTAGTAGCAGCAATAGTAGTAGTAGTAGTAGTAATAGTAGTAGTAGTGGTAGTAGCCAGAGTAGTAATAGTAGTAGATGTAATAGTTGTTGTTGTAATAGTAGTAGTAGTAGTGGTAGAAGTAGTTGCGGTAGTAGTTGTAGTAGTAATAGTTATCATAATATTAGTAGTGATAGTAGCGGTAGGAGCAGCAGTAGTAGTAGTTGGTAGTAGTAGTAGTAGAAGTTGCAACAGTAGTACTAGTAGTTGCAATAGCAATTGTAGTGCTAGCAGTAGTAGTAGCAATAGTAGGGGTAGTAGTAGATGTTGTAGTAGTAATAGTAGCAGTAGTAGCAGTTGTGGCAGTAGCAGCAACTGCAGTAGCAGTAATAGTTGAAGTAGAAGTAGTAGTAGTTATAGTGGTAGTTGTAGTAGTAGCAGTTCAGTAGTACGCGTAGGAGTAGGAGTAGTAGTAGTTGGTGTTGTAGTACTAGTCAGAATAGAAGCTGTAGTAGGTGTAGGGGTAGGAATAGACTAGTCGTACTAGTCGTAGTGTTAGTAGTAGTAGTAGTACTAGTAATAGTAGTAGTAGCAGTTGTAGTTGTAGTATTGTAGTAATGGTGTCAGTTGTAGTAATAGTAGTAGTAGTTGTACTAGTTGTTGTTATTCTCGTCATATTAGTAGTAGCAGTAGCAATTGTTGTGGTAGTAGTAGTAGTAGTAGCAAAAAAAGTAGTAGTTATTGTTGTAGCAGTTGTTGTTGTTATTGTTGTTGTTGTAATAGCAGCCATAGTAGGAGTAGTATTAGTATCAGTATTAGTAGTTGTAGCAGTTGCAGCAGCATCAGTAGTAGCAGTAGTAGAAATAGGAGTAGTACTAGTAGTACTACTACTAGTACTAGTAATAGTAGTAGTGTATTGGTAGGAGTAGTCGTAGTAGTTGCTGTTATTGTTATAGTTATAGTAGTAGTAGTTATTTTGCTGGTGGTGGTGGTAGTAGTAAAAGTAGTAGCAGTAGTAGAAGCTGTAGTAGTAGTAGCAGTAGTAGTAGCTATAGTAAGAGAATTAGGAGCAGTAGAAGTAGTAGTAGTAGTAGTTGTAGTAGTAGCAATCGAAGTAGTTATTGTTGAAGTAATAGTTGGAGTATTAAGAGTAGTAGTAGTAGTAGAACCAGTAGTAGCAGTCATAGTAGTAATAGGAGCAGCAACAACAGTAGTAGTAGCAATAGTAGTAGCTAGAGTTAGGGTAGTAGTAGTAGTAGTAATAGTAGTTGTATTAGTAGTAGTAGTCGTAGTGCTTGTAGTAGTCGGAGTAGAATTAGTAGTAGTAGTAGTAGCAGTAGCAGTAGTAGTATTAGCAATAGTAGTAGAAGTAGTTGTAGTAGTCGTGCTTGTATTAGGTGTAGTAGTAGAAGTACCAGTAGTAGTTGTCACAGTCAAGGTAAGAGGAGCAGGAGTAGTAGTAATAGTGGAAATTATAGTTGGAGTATTAGTAGTAGTAGTAGTTGTTGTAGTAGTAGCAGTTCTGGCAAAAGTGGTAGTAGTAATTGCAGAAGCAGCAGTAGCAGTGGTACCAATAGTAGTAGTCGCAGTCATAGTAATAGTATTAATAGTAGTAGTAGTGGAAGTTGTAGTTGGAGTATTAGGAGGACGAGGAGTAGTAGTAGTAGTAGTAGTAGTTGCTATAGTAGTAGTAGCAGCAGCAGTAGTAGTAGAAGTAGTTGTTGTAGTAATAGTAGTTGTATTTGTAGTTGTTGTTGTAGTAGTAGTCGTAGGAGTAGAAGTAGTGGTAGTAGTGGTAGTAGCAGAAGTAGTAGTAGAAGTAGGAATAGTAGTAGGAGAAGTAGTAGTTGTAGTAGTAGGATTGTTAGTGGTAGTACTTATAGTATTAGTAGTAGTAGTAGTAGTGGTAGTAGTAGTAGTAGTAACAATATTAGTAGTAGTAGTTTTAGTTATGCTGGAAGTAGCAATTGTATTAGTAGCAACAACCGCAGTAGCAGCAGTAGTAATAGCAGATGTAGCTGAAGTAGTTTCAGTAGTAGTAGGAGTACTAGTAGTAGTTCGTGTAGTAGTAGCGGGAGTAGTAGTAGTAGTAGCAGTAGTAATAGGTGTACTAGTTGGAGTAGTTGTAGTAGCAATAGTGGTAGGAGTAGTAGAAGTTGTAGTGGTAGTAGTAGAAGAAGCAGCAGCAGCAATAGTAGTAGAAGTAGAAGTAGTTGTTGTTGACATTATTGTTTGAGTATTAGGAATAGTAGTACTTGTATTAGAAGTAGTAGTAGCAGTTGTTGCAGTAGTAGGAGCAGTAGCAGCAATAGTAGTAGATGTAGTTAAGGTAGTAGTATTAGTAGCAATAGTAGTTGTATTAGTAGCAATAGTCATAGTGGTAGTGGTAGTCGGAGTTGAATTAGTAGTAGCAGTAGTAGTAGTAGTAGTTGTTGTTGTTGTTGTTGTTGTAGTAGTAGTAGTTGTAGTAGAAGTAGTAGTAGTCGTTGACTATTAGTTGTAGTTGTCATGCTTGTAGTAGGAGTAGCAACAAAGGTGCCAATAGTAGTAGTCGCAATCATAGTATTAGTAGTAGTATTAGTAGTAGTATTAGTAGTAATTGTGGAAGTTATAATTCGAGTATTAGGAGTAGTTGTTGTTGTTGTTGGAGTAGCAGTAGCAGCAGAAGTAGTAGTATTTGTTGCAGTAGCAGTAGTAGCAATAGTACTAGAAGTAGTATTTGTTGTTGTTGTTGTAGTAGTAGTAGTAGTAGGAGGAGGAGTAGTAGTAGTAGTAGTAGTAACAACATTAGTAATAGTAGTATTAGTAGTACTGGTAGTAGCAGTTGTTGTAATTGCAACAACCGCAGCAGCAGTAGTAGAAGTAATGGAAGTAGTTTTAGTAGTAGTAGTAGTAGTAGTAGGTGTAGTAGTAATAGTAGTAGTAGTTGCAGTTGTTGTGGTAATAATAGTTGTAGTATTAGTAGCAGTAGTAGTAGCATTAGTAATTAGTGTACTAGTTGTAGTAGTAGTAGTAGAAGTAGTGGTAGGAGTAGCAGAAGTAGTAGAAGTAGTTGTTGTAGTAGTAGTAGTAGTAGTAGTAGTAGTGGCAGTAATAGCAGTAGTATTAGTAGTAGTTGAGATAGGAGTAGCATTGGTAGAAGTAATAATATTTTGTAGTAGGAGCGTTGTAGTAGTAGTAGTGGTAGTACAAGTGTTAGGAGTAGTAGTTGTTGTAGTAGTAGTCGGAGATGTAGGAGTCGTAGTAGTAGTTGCAGCAGCATCATCAGCAATAGTAATAGTTGTAGCAATAATAGTAATAATCACAGTAGTAGTGGTAGTGGTAGTACCAGCAGCAGTAGGAGAAGTAGTAGTAATAGTTCTAGTAGTATTAGTTATTGTAGCATTGGTAGTAGTAATAGTAGTAGTAGTAGTAGTAGTTTGAGAAGTAGTAGCGGTAGTGGTACTCACAGCAAAGCAACAGTAGCGATGGCGAAGGCAACAGTAGCTGTAGTAGTAGCGGTGGTAGTAGTTGTACTACAAATAATAGTAGTTACAGTAGTAGTAGAAGCAATATTAGCTGCAGTACATGCAGCAGTAGTAGTATTAGTAGTAGTAGTAGAAGCAACTAAAGTAGCAGTAGTAGAAGTAGTAGTAGTAGTAGTAGTAGAAGTAGTATTAGTAGTAGTACTAGCTACTTTATAGAAGTTGTAGTAGCAGCAGTAGTAGTGGAAGTAGCAATAGCAGTTGTAGTAATATTAGTGGTAGCAGTAGCAGCTGTTGCGGCAACAACAATAGCAAGAGTAGTTTTAGTACTAGTAGTAGTAGTAGTAGTAATAGCAGTAGTGGTAGTAGTAGCAGTAGTAGTGGCAGCAGTAGCAGTAGTTGCAGCACTAGTAGTAGTAGTAGTATTAGAAGTTTGAGTAGTAACGATAGTAGCAGCAGTAGTAGTAATAGTAGTGGCAGTAGCAGTAGTAGCGGTAGTGGTAGTAGCGGTAGTAGTAGTCACAGTAGTAGTAACTGAAGTGGTAGCCGTAGCAGTGGTAGTTACCGTAGTAGTTGTAGCAGAAGTAGTAGCAATAGTTCTAGCAATAGTAGTAGTAGTAGTAGTTGTAGCCACTGTAGTAGTAGTAGTAGTAATAGTAGCAGCAGCAGCAGCAGTTGTAGCAATAGTAGTAGTAGCAAAAGTAGTAGTTATAGTAGAAGCAATAGTAATAGTGTTATTAGTTGTAGTAGTAATACTTGTAGTAGCATAATATTAGCAAACACTGTTGCAAAACTCGAACTAATAGTTGCAGAGGTAGTAGCAAAAGTGGTAATAGTAGTAGTAGAAATTATAGCCATAGCAGCAGTAGTAGTAGCAGCTGTAAGAGAATCAGTAGTAGTAGCAGCTGTAAGAGAATCAGTAGTAGTAGCAGCTGTAAGAGAATCAGCAGTAGTAGTAGCAGTTGTAAGAGAAGAAGTAGTAGGTTTAGGGGTAGCAATAGTACTAGTCATAGTAGTAGCAGCAGCAGCAGTAGTTGCAGTAGTAGTAATAGTGGTAGTAGTAGTTGTAGGAGTAGTATTTGTTGTAATGGTAGTAGTAGTAGTAGTAATAGTACTAGATGTTGTTTTTGTAATAGTTGTAGTAATGGTGGAGGTTGTAGTAGTAGTAGGATTGGTAGTAGTAGCAGTAGCAATAGTAGTGCTAGTAGCTGTAGTTGTAGTCTTATTAGTAGTAGTAGTAGTAATTGTTATAGTGGTAGTAGAGTAGTAGTAGTAATTGGAGTAGTAGTCCTAGTAGTAGTAGTAGTTGTTGTAGTAGTCCTAGTAGTAGTAGTAGAAATAGTAGTGGTACCTGTTGTTGTTGTTGTTGTTGTAATTGTAGTCATAGTAGGATTAGTATTAGTGTTAGTATTGGTGGTTGTAGCAGTCGCAACAGCAACAACAACAACTGTAGTATTAGTAATAGGAGTAGTTGTTGTTGTAGTAGTAGTAGTAGTAGTAGTTGTTGTTGTTGTTGTAGTTGTAGTACAAGTAGTAGTGGTGGTGGTGGAGTTGTAAAAATAGTAGTAGTAGTAGTAGAAATAGTCGCAGCAGCAATAGTAGTTGTTGTAGTTGTAGTAGCAGTTGTAGTAGTAGTTGTTGTAGTTATTTTTGTAGTTGTAGTTGGAGTATTAGCGGTAGTAGTTGTAGTAGTATTACAATTAATTGAAAAGGTAGTAGTAGCAGCATTGGTAGTAGTAGTTGGAGAAGTAGTAACAGTAACAGTAGCAGTAACTACAGTGGTAGTAATAATAGGAGTAGTAGAAGTTGTAGCAGAAGTAGCAGAAGCAGCAGTAGTAGTATGAGAAGTAGTATTAGGACGAGTAGTAGCAGTAGCTGTAGTAGTTGTAGTAGTAGTGGTTGTTGTGGTAGCAGTAGTAGTAGTGGTGGTCGTAGAAGCCGTACTAGTTGCAGTAGTAGTAGCGACAACAATTGTGCTAGTAGTAGTAGTGGTAGCGGCAACTGCGACAGCAGTAATAGGTAGTAGGTTTTGTTGTAGTAATAGTAGTGGCAGTAGTGGTAGCAGTAGCCGTAGTTGTAGTTGTAGAAGTAGTATTAGTAGGAGTAATAGTAGTAGCAATAGTAATAGTAACAGGTGTAGTAACAGTAGTAGTAACAATAGTATTAATGGTAGTAGTAATAGTAGAAATAGTAGTAATAGTAGTAACAGTAGTAATAGTAGCAATATAAGTATTAATAATAATAGTAGTACTAGTAGTAGTAGTAATTGTAGTGGTAGTCGTAGCAGTAGTAGTAGTAATTGTAGAAGTAGTAGTTTTGGTAATAGTAGTCATAGTTGTTGTACAACAATAGTAGTAGCAGTTGCAGCAGTAGCAGTAGTAGTAGCAGCAGTAGTAATACTAGTTGAACTAGCTGAAGTAGTAGGAGCCGTAGTGGTAGTAGTAGACGTCGTAGTAGCAGCAGCTATAGTAGCAATAGTGATAGTCGTAGTAATAGTAGCAATAGTAATAGCGGTAGTAGCAGCAATTGAATTAGTAGTAGTAGTCATTGTAGCAACAGTTGTAGTATGAGTTCCAGTAGTAGCAGTAGTCGCAATAGTAGTTATAGTGGTAGTAGTTATAGTAGTACTACACGTAGCACTTGTAGTAGTAGTAGTTGTTGTTGTTGTAGTAGTAGTCGCCGGAGTAGTAGTAGTAGTAATAATAGCAGCAGCAGTAGCAGCAATAGTAGTAATTGTAGTAGTCACAGTGGTAGTAGTAGTAATAGTTGTAGAAGTTGCAGCAGTAGTAGTAGTTGCAGTCATAGTAGTACAAGTCATTATAGTAGCAGTAGTAGTTAAGTAGTAGTAATAGAAGTAGTAGTAGCCATAGGAGGAGGAGGAGTAGTAGTAATCGCAGGAGTTGCGGTAGTAGATGTAGCAGTATTAGTAGTAGTCGAAGTAGTAGTGGCAGTAGTGGTAGTTTTAGTAGTAGTAGAAGTAGTAGTAGTCGTAGCAGTAGTAGTAGGAGTACTTGTAGTAGAAGTAGTAGTTGTTGTTGTCATAGTAGCAGGAGTACATAATAGAAGCAGCAATAGCAGAAGTAGTGGTCATAGTAGAAGCAGTAGTAGGAGTAGTAGTTGTAATAGTAGTAGATGTTATAGTTGTAGTTGTTGTGGTTGTAGTATTGGCCGAGGTTGGAGTGGGAATAGCAGTTGTAGTAGCCGGAGTAGGAGTAGTAGAAGTAGTAGTAGTAGTACTAGTAGTTATAGTAGTAGTAGTAGTAGCAGTAGTAGTAGTAGTAGTAGCAACAGGAGTAGTAGTAGCAGTTGTTGATGTTGAAGTAGTAATAGGAGTAGTTGTAGTAGTGTTAGTAGCATTAGTACAAGTAGTTGCTGCAGTAGTAATAGTAGTTGTAGTAGTAATAATAGTACTAGTAGAAGTAGTTGTATCTGAAGTAGTAGCTGTAGCAGTGGTACTAATAGTAATAGCAGTTGGAGAAGTAGCAGTAGTCGTAATAAAAGTAGTGGTAGTAGAAGTGGTAATTGCAATAGCAGCTGCAGTAGCCGTCATAGCTACTAGAGCAGAAGGAATAGATGTAGTAGTAGCAGCGGAAATAGTAGCGGCATTCGTAGCAGTAGTAGCATTCGTAGTAGCGCCAGTACTATTGCTTTTGGTACTACTACTACTACTCCTATTACTACAAGTGCTATTACTACTACGGCTACTACTACTGCTACTAATCCAACTACTACTACTTCGACTTTTATTGTGACTACTGCTGCTAAATTTGTTGCTTCTAATACTCCAAGTACTTCTACTACTACAATGACTGCTCCTAATACTACTTCTACAACTACATTTACTCCTCCTCCTACTTCTTTTATTACTACGACTACTACTACTGTTACCACTACTGCTACTTCTACTCTACAATGTCTTCTACTAATATTGCTAACAGTACTACTACCACTACGACTACTACTACTACAACAACAACAACAACTACTACTACTACAACAACTACTACTGCTACTACAACTACGACTGTTACTATTGCTACTGCTACTACTACTTCTATTGCTACTACTGTTGCTAATGCTAGTGCAACTACTAGTACTACTAATACTTCTACAACAACAACAATGACAACAACAACTTCTACTACTTGTACTTCTGCTCTGTTGCTGCTACTTCTACTACTACTACTCCTCCTCCTACACTACTGCTACTTCTACTACTACTACTTCTATTGCTACTACTAGTACTAGCACTACTACTACTACTACTGCAACTACTATCACTACTACTACTATTCCTCCTCCTCCTCCTGTTGTTCCTACTACTACTACTACTACTACTACTATTACTACTACTACAACTACTAGTTCTACTTTTACTACTACTGGTAGCACTTCTACTCGTACAATAACTTCTACTGCTACAGCTACTACAACTTCTGCTGCTACTACTACTACTAATACTACTACTACTGCTGCTACTACTACTACTAATACTACTGCTGCTGCTGCTAGTACTACTTCCACTACTACTCCTTCGGCTACTTATACTATAATTACTACTACTATTACCATTACTGCTGCGACTTCGACTGCTACTACTATTACTAATACTACTACTCCTATTACTGTTTCTACTACTAGTATTAGTACTACTAAAATTACAACTACTCCTACAACGGCTACTACTACTTCTACTCCTATTGCTACTACTACTAGTAGTATGACTACTACTATAACTACTACTACTGCTGCTGCTGCTATTACTACTATTGCAATTGCCACTACTACCACTAGTATTATTCCTACTACTTCTACTACTGCTACTACAGCTACTATGACAAATACCCACTACTACAGCTACTGCTATTGTTGCTACTACTACTGCTGCTGCTGCTACTGCTGCTGCTACTGCTATTGTTGCTACTACTACTACTACTTCTTCTACTACTCCTATTGCTCCTACAACTACAACTACTGCTACTATTGCTACTACAACAACTACTACTAATTCTACAACAACTACTATAGCTACAACTACTACCGCCACTAGTACTGCTACTACTACTTCTGTTGCAACTACTATTACTACTACTACGACTGTTGCTACTTCTATTGCTACAGCTACTACTACTCCTATTGCTAAACCTACTCCTACTACTTCTACTATTGCTACAGTTACTACTTCAACTACTACTACTACCATGACTACTACTACTACTACTATTACCACAACAATAACAACAACTACTACTACTACTTCTGATACAACTACAAGTACTACCAGCACTATCGCTACTACTGCTGCTACTACTACAACAACTACTACCACTCCTACTACCATAACTACTAATACTACTGCTACAATGATAGCTACTACTACTAGTACTACTAGTACAACAGCTACCACTGTTACTATGTCTACTACTACTACTACTACTATCACTAATACTTCTCCAACAACTATGACTATTACTACTACTAACACTACTAATGCTACTACTACTACCACCACCACCACTACTACTATTGCTACTATAAATACTCCTACCCGGACTACTACTACTACTACGTCCACTACTGCTGCAACTTCTATTGCTACTACAAGTCCTGTTACTGCTAAACTACTGGTAATACTTCTACCACTACGAATACTGTTGCAACTGCTACTGCTACTACTAGTCATGTTACTGCCACAACTACAGGTACTGCTTCTACCACTACTACTACTGCTACTTTTCCTACTATAACTTCTAATACTACTAGTTCCGCTATTACTACTACAAGTACTACCGCAACTGTGATAGCTACTACTATTACTACTTGTGCTACATCAACTAGTACTACTTACGCTACTACTGCTAGTAGAATAGCTAGTACTGCTTGTATAACTACTACTATTGCTACTATTATTGCACCTACTACTACTATTACTACTACTTCTACTACTGCTGCTGCTATAGCACTTGCTGTTGCTGCTACTAATAGTGCTACTACTACTACTACTACTACTGAGACTTTCACTACCGCTATAACTACTGCTGCTGCTACTAGTACTACTATTATTGGCACTGCTACTTCTACTACTTCTATAGCTACTACTACTACAATTACTAGTACACCGAGTACTCCTACTACTACTACTACTACTCCTATAACTACTACAACAACTACAACTACTAGCACTACTATAATGTAAACTACAACGACTACTACCACTACCACTACTTCTAATACTACAACAGCTGCTACTACTACTACTATTACTATTTCTGTTGCTACTATAGCTGCTATTCCTACCACATCTACTACTAATACTACTGCTTTTACAACTATTACTACAACTTCTACTACTACTACTACTAGTACTACTGCTGCTCTTCCTCCTCCTGCTACTACTACCACATCTACTACTCGTACTACCACATTTACTACTATTAATACTATTACTACTACTACTACTACTACTACTATTACTACTACTACTACTACTACTACTACTACTCAACTACTTTTGCAACTACTTCCTCTACTACCACGAAAACTTCTACTCCTAATCCTTCCCCTATTACAACTACTACTTCTGCTCCTCCTCCTACTACTACTACTGCTGCTATTGCTGTTGCTACTGCTACTATTACTTCTACTACTACTATTACTACTATGACTACAACAACAACAACTACTACAACTGCTGCTGCTACTACTACTACTATGATTACTACTACTACTGCTGCTAATACCTCTACTACCGCTACAATTGCTATTACCACCACCACCACTACTACTGCTCCTACTACCACCACCACAGCTGACACTGCAACTACTACTACTGCTACAATGACTACTCCTACTACTACTTCTTCTACTACTACTATTATTACTACTAGTTCTACTTTTGCTACTACTGTCACTACTACAAGTGCTACTAATACTGCTGCTACTTCTACTACTACAACAACTACTACTACTATGACTACTTCTACTTTTGCTACTGCTACTACTGCTATCACTGATAGTAATGCTACTACTACTACTATAGATACTACTATTACCATTACTACAACTACTACTACTACTACCACTACTACTACTACTACCATTATTACTAATACTGCTGCTACTATTACTACACTACTACTAGCATAACTGCTACTCCAACAACTACTAGCATTACCACTGCTAATACAACAACAACAACTACTACTACTACCATGACTACTACTACCATGACTGCTACTACTATGACAATTACTACTGCTACTACTACTCCGATTACTACTGCTACTGCTGCTAGTACTACTACCGGTACTATTACTGATACTCTTACTACTTCTGCTATGACTACTACTATTACTTCTGCAACAGAAATAGCTACTACTGTTACTGCTATTACTACTCCTACAAGTACTACTACTTATACTGCAACAAATGCAGCCACTTTGGTTAATACTGTTACTACAACTGCTACTACTACATGTACAGCCACTACTATTGCTACAATTACTACTAGAATTACTCCTATTACTACTACTGCTACTACTATTAATGTTGCTGCTCTTGCTGCTCCTGCAACTAATATAGCTACTACTACTACTGCTGCTACTTAGACTCGTACAATGACTACTACTACTATTGAGACTACTACAACTACTACGACTGCCGCTGCTACTAATACTACTACTACAACAACTACTATTGCTACAACTACTATGGCTACTACAACTACAACTACTACATCTACTAGTACTTCAGTTGCTGCTACTACTACTACTACTACTACTACTACTACTACAACTATTGCAAGAACTACTACTACTACTAATACTGCAAATACTACTATTATTGCTACTGCTACTACCCTTAGTACTACTACTGATACTACTACTTCAACTACTACTACTACAACTACTGCTGCTGCTACAACTACTATTACTACAACAACAAAAACAACAACTACTACTACTACAACTATTACTACTACTTCTACTTCTACAACAACTACTATTACTACTACTACTCCAGCGACTACTACTACAGCTACTACTGCAACCACCACTACTACTGATGTTTCTAATAAAGCAACAACTACTACTGCTACTGCTATTACTACAACAACTACTACTCTCTCTACGACTACTACTAACATCACTACTACTACTACTTCTACCGCTGTTCCTACTACTACGACTATCACTACTACTACTATCATTACTACAACAACTACTACAACAACTACTACTCCCACAACTACTACTACTACAACTACTGCAATTACAACTACAACGCCTACTACTTCTGTTACTACTACTAATCTACTATTACTATTATTACTACTACTGCTACTGCTACTCCTACTAGTACTACTACTACTACGACTACTACTGCTGCTACTACTACTTCTACGACTACTACAACAACTACAACTAATAGCACTACTACTACCACTACTATAGAGACTACTACTACTACTACTACTACTTGAAATACTACAATTGCTACTACTACAACAACTACTACTTCTGCTATAGCTACTACTACTACTACTATTACAACTGCTACTACTGCTACTACTTCTACTACATCTACTACTAATACTGCGACTTTTTCAACAAACTACTACTACTATTACTACTACTACTACTACGACTATTGCTCCTCCTCCCCCTCCTACTACTAGCACAACTACTACTAGTACTACCACATTTACCATGACAGCTACTACTACTACTACCACTACTACTACTACAACAACAACAACTACTACTACTACTAAAACTACTACTACCTCTACTACCACTAAAACTACTACTACTACTACTTCTCCTATTACTGCTACTACTTTTACCACCACCACCACCACCACCACCACCACCACCACCACTACTACTGTTGCTGTTACTACCACTGTCGTTGCTACTTTGACTACAACTCTTACTTCTACCTCAACAACAACAACTACTACTACTACTACTTCTACTACTACTGTTATTACTGCTACTTCTACTTCTGCTACTACTATTGCTACTTGTACAACAACAACAATTGCTACTACTGCTGCTGCTACTACAATGACTACTACTTCTGCTGCCCCAACTACTACTACTATTGCTACAAATAGTCCTTTTACTACAAGTACAACTACTACAAGTGCTGCTATTGCCACTACTACTACTACCTCTACTTCTACTATTGCTGCTACTACTATTGCACTACTACAACAACAACTACTATTAGCACTAATACTACTCCAACAACAACAACTACTACTACTACTAACATTACTACTACTACTACTCCTATAACTGCTCCTATCCGGACTACTACTACTACTACATCCACTACTGCTGCTACTGCTACTACTAGTTTTGTTACTACTACAACTACTAGTACTACTACTACTACTATAGTTCCTACTACTACTTCTAATACTGCTAGTTCTGCTATGACTACTACAACTACTACTGCAATTGCAATAGCTGCTACTATTACTACTAGTACTACAACTACTAGTACTACTAATGCTACTACAAATACTATAATAGCATCTACTACTTGTACAATTACTATTATTGCTATTACTGCTACAACTACTATTGTTACTGCACTTGCTGCTGCTACTACTAGTACGGCTACTACTACTACTATTGAGACTTCCACTATTACCACAACTTTTGCGACTGCTACTACTACTACTACTACTCAGACTGCTACTACTACTACTACTATATATGCTACTAATACTACTACTACAACTCCTACTATTGCTACTACTTCTACAGCAACTTATGCTGCTACTACTACTACTTCGACTGCAACTTATGCTGCTACTGCTACTACAACAACAACTACTACTACTAATACTTCTACGACTACTACTACTGCAAATGCTACTGCTACTACTACTACTATTACTACTACTACTACTACTAATACTACTACTACTACTACTACTAATACTACTACAAATACTACTATTACAACTTCTGCTATGACCCTTACTACTAATTTTGATTCTACCACATCAACTGCTACTACTACTAATTCTACTACTTCTACTACTACAACTGCTACTACTTGTACTGCTCCTCCCCCCCTCCTCCTCCGACTATTACAACAACAACTACTAGTACTAGTACTACTACATCTACTACTACTACTACTACGAGTACTATTACTACAACTTCTACTCCTACTACTACTACTACTACTACTTCAACAATATCTACTACTACTACTTCTCATGTTACTTCTACTACTTATGTTATTACTACCACTACCACCACTACTACTACTACAACTTCTGTTACTATTACTACTGCAACTACTATGACTGCATCAACAACATCTACTACTACTACTACTACTATGATTATGGCTACTACTAATTCTACAGCTACTACTAAAACTTCTAATACTACTACTACCGCTACTGCTACAACCTCTACTACTACAATTACCGCTACTACTACAATAGTAGTACTACACCACTACTATAACTACTACAAATGCTGCTAGTACTACTCCTCGGACTATGACTATTGCTGCTACTACTACTACTACTACTACTAATACTACTATTACTACTACTACTACTACAACAACTACTACTACTACTCGTACTACTACACTACTACTACTATTGCTACTTTACTAATTCTATATCTACTAATACAACGACAACAACAACAACTACAGCTACTACTGCTACTACTACAACTACTACTACTCCTCCTCCAATTGCTACTACTAGTACTCCTTCTACAACTAATACTACTACTCCTTCTACCACTACCACTACTACTACTTCTACTACTACTACTACTACTACTATTACTACTGTGACTTGTACTTCTACAACACCACAACAACAACTACTACTACTACCACTACAACAACAACTGCTACAACTACTACTCCTACTACTACTACTAATACCACAACTACTACTAATACTACTACTACTACTACTACTCCTACAACTACTACTACAACCACTTCTACTACACCTATTACTACTACTAGAACTACCACTGCTACTACTACTACTACTACTATTCCTACTACTACTCCTCCTACTAATTCTACTGCTACAACTACTATTACAATAACTACTACTGCTACTTCTACTTCGACTACCTTTGCTGCTACTATTACTAAAGCTAGTGCTACTACAGCTACTACTACTACTACTGTTACTACTGCTATCTCTGCAAGAACTCTTATTAACACAACTACCACTGCTACCACTCCTACTACTACTACTCCTCCTACGACTACTGCTACTACTAACACTCTTACGACTTCTACGTCTACTACTCCTACTACTACTGCTACTACTTCTACTACTTTTACTATTGGTGCTGCTACTTGTACTGCTGCTACTACTACTACTACAACTAGTACTACCAGTACTACTCTTCCTTCTTCTAGTCCTACAACTGCTACTAATACTACTCTTTCCTAATACTACTACAGCTGCTGCTGTTGCTACTACTACTACTACAACAACAACAACTATAACTATTCCTACTTCTACTCCTACTTCTGCTATTGCTACTCACTCCTCCTACTACTATTACATCTACTACAACTCCTATAGCAACTCCTACTACGACTACTACAACAACAACTACTACTACTATTACTACAACTACTAATACTACTACTACTAATACTACTGCTGCTGCTGCTACTACTGCTGCTACTACTACTACAACTACTGCTACTGCTACTACTACCAGTGCTACTACCAATACAGCTACTACTACTACTCCAACAACTACTACTGCTGCTGCTACTCCAACAACGACTCCTACTACTACTAACCCTACTTCAACTACTACTTCTAGTACTTCTATAATGACAACAACTACTACTACTAATACAAATACAACTACAACTAGTAGTACGATAACTACTCCTACTGCTACTACTACTCCTCCTACAACTGCTACAACAACCACAACTACTGGCACTACTACTACCTAAACTACAACGACTACTAACCCTATACCTGCTTGTAATACTACAGCTACTACTACTACTATTACTACTACTTCTACTCCTACAGCTACTACTAATACTCCAACTATTCCACTACTACTACTGCTGCTACTACTACCACATCTACTACTTGTACTATTGCTTCTACTACTACTACCTCTACTACCACTAAAACTACTGCTTCTACTACTTCTCCTATTACTGCTACTACTTCTGCTACAACTACTACTACTACTACTACTACAGTTATCGCTACTACTGTTGTTACCACTACTACTGCGACGACTACGACTACAATAACAACTACTACTATTACTACTACTCCTGCTACTACTACTACTACTATGATTACTACTAATACTACTTGTGCCGCTACTACTACGACCACTACTACTACTACTACTACTACTACTACTACTAATACCTCTACTACTGTTACAACTGCTATTACCACCACCACCACCACTACTACTCCTATTACCACCAAAACTACTACTACTACGACTCCTACTACTACTACTACCTCTACTGCAACTACTTCTACTACTACTATTATTGCTGCTACTTCTACTTCTGCTACTACTGTCACTAGTACTAATACTACTGATACAACTACTACTTCTCCTACTACAACAACTGCTACTACTGCTGCTGCTACTACTACTACTACTACTATTACTACTACTATGAGTACTACTGCTGCTACTGCTACTGCTACTACTATTGCTACAACTACTCCTTTTACTACTACTGCTGCTGCTATCACCGCTACTACTGCTACTACTGCTGCTACTACTATTACTACTACTACTACAACAACAACAACTACTACTAGCACAACTACTAATCCAGCAAATAATACTATTACTACTACTAATACTACTACTACTACTAATAATAATGCTACTTCTAGTAGTACTACTCCTACAACTACGACAACTACCACTTCTAATACTCCTCCTCCTCCTCCTACTACCATTGCTACTACTACTACTATTGCTACTACAACAACAACAACTACTACTACTACTCCAACTCCTACTCCTGCTACTATTCCTCCTACTAATACTACTGATAAAACTACTACTACGCCAACTGTTATTGTTGCTACTACTTCTTCTAGTACTATTGCTGCTACTATTACTGAAACTACTGTTGCTACTACTGCCACTATTGCTACAGGTACTACCACTATAACACCTATTACGACAACTACTACTACTATTTCTATAACTACAATTGCTCCTACTAGTACTACAACTTATACGACTACTACTCCAACTACTACTACTATTACTAAGATTACGACTACTTCAACTGCTACTACTGCTCCTACTATTATTACTACTACTACTAGTTGTACTAAAAATACTACTCCAAACACTCCCACTACTACTACTAATGCAACAACTGCTACTATTGCTGCTATTGCTGCTCCTCCTCCTCCAACTACTACTACTACAACAACAACAACAACAACAACAACAACAATAACTACTACTACTACTACTACTACTACTATGAGTACTACAACTACCAAATCTACTACCAAATCGACTACTAATACTACTGCTTCTACTATAACTACTATGGCTGCTATTGCTTCTGCTACAACTACTACTGCTGTTGCTCCACCTCCTCCTCCTCTGCCTCATGCTACTACTAGCACTACTACTAGTACTACCACATTTACGACTACTAATACTATTGTTACCACTACTACTACAACTACTACCTCTGCTACAACCAAAACTACCTCTACTACAACTATTGTTGCTAGTACTACCTCTACTACAACCAAAACTACTACTTCTACTACTTCTATTACTGCTACAACTTTTGCTACTACTACTACTACTATTAATACTACTACTGCTACTACTATGACTACAACTACAACAACAACTACTACTATTACTCCTGCTGCTACTAATAAAATGATCACTACTGCAACTACTTGTGCTGCCACTACTATGACCACTACTATTGTAACTACTACTACTTCTAATACCTCGACTATTGCTACAATCGCTATTACCACCCCTACTACTACTGCTACTCCTATTACCACCACTACTACTACTACGACTACTACAACTACTACTACTTCTACAATAACTACTGCTAGTACTACAAGTATTACTGCTACTTTAACTTCTGCTACTACTATCACTACTACTATTACTACTAATACTGTCGCAACTTCTACTACTACGACAACTGCTACCACTACTACTACTTCTACTATGACTACTACTACTACAACTGCCACTGCTACTACAATTGCTACAACTAGTTCTTTTACTACTAGTACTACTGATCTCGCTGCTACTACTGCTACTATGACTACTACAAGTATTACTACTACTACTACTACTACCCACCACCACCACAACCACCATGACTATTACTACTACTGCAGCTACTATTACTACACTACTACTACAACTACTAATGCAAGCACTACTACTCCAACAACCGCTACTATTACTACTACTATTACTACTAATACTACTACAACTATAACTACTCCTACCACGACTACTACTACTATAACTACTATTGCTGCTACTACTATAGCTACTACTAGTCCCATTACTACTACTACTACTGTCATAACTACTATGACTACTGCTACTGCTGCAATTACTACTCATACTTCTACCACTACTACTTCTGCTATGACTACTACTACTACTTTTGCAACTGAAATAGTAGCTACTATTACTACTAGTACAACTCCTACAAGTATTAATACTTCTATTGCAACAAATACAACCACTTTGGCTTATACTGTTTTACTGCAACTGCTACTGCTACTAGTACAACTTTTACTATACCTACTATTTCGGCTCCTACTACCACAATTACTACTATAGCCACTACTTCTGCTGCTACTGCTCTTGTTGCTGTAGCTACTAATACAGCTACTACTACTACTTAGACTGCTACAACAATAACTACTAATATTTAGACTGCAAATATTACAACTACTGCCGCTACTGCTACTGGTATTGAACTACTACTGCAACGACTACCATGCTACAACTACTATGACAACTACTACTACAACTTCTGCTGCTGCTACTACAATAACAACTACTACTACCACTACTGCTACTACAATTTTTGCTAGAACTACTACCACTACTGTTACTACTGCAAATAATACTATTCCTCCTACCGCTACTACCATTACTACTACTACTGAAACGACTAATTCAACTACTACTACTACTACTGTTGCTGCTGTTACTACTAGTACTGCTCCTCCTCCTCCTCCTTCACTTGCCATTAGTACTACTACCATTAGCACTACTACATCTACTGCTACTACTGTTACTACTACTACTTTAGCTACTACGACTACAAGAACAACAACAACTACAACTACTCTTGCTACTACTACTACTATAATAATGACAACTACTACTTCTACAACTACTACTACTGCTACTACTGCTACAATCTCTCCTACTTCTACTATTGCTACTACACTACTACTATAGTACTACTATTGCTACTTCTACTACATCTATTACTACTACTATTGCTACTACTACTACTACAACAACTACAACCAGTACTACTAGTAGTCCTATTGCTGCTACTACTACACCTCCTCCTCCTCCTCCTCCTACTACCACTGCTACTACTACTACTTCTACTACCACTACTATTGCTGTTGTTGCTGCTGCTACAGCAGCAGATACTACTACTACAACTACAACTACTAGCACTACTACTACTTCAACAACTACTACTATTACTACAACTAATACTACTACTACTACTACTACTACAACTACTACTACAACAACAACTTCTTTCACAACTACTACTACAACTCTTACTATTATTACTACAGCTCCAACTACTAGTACTCCTGTACTGCTACTAATACTACACCTACTACTAATACTACTACTTCTACTCATACTATTCCTACAACTATAACAACTACCACTTCTAATACTCCTCCTCCGACTACTACAACAACTACCACTGCTACTACTATTGCTGCTGTTGCTGTTGCTACTACTACTACTACTACTTCACCTCCGACTCCTTTTGCTACTCCTACTTCTACTTCCATTGCTACAACTACTATAATAATAACCACTGCTGCTACTATTCCTACTACTACTATTGCTACTAGTACTACTACCACAACTCCTATTACCACAACTACTACAGCTACTACTACTACAACTGCCACAACTCCTCCTCCTCCTAGTACTACTACTACACTTCAACACCTACTCCTACTACTGCTACTACTACTTGTACTTCAACTACTATTACTACTATTATGACTACTCCAACTGCTACTACTTCTCCTTCTACTATTACCTCCACTACTACTAGTCGTACTAATCATACTACTCCAAACACTCCCACAACTACAACTACTGCAACCATTGTTACTGCAACTACTGCTACTACTCCTACTACTACTACTATTGCTAATACTGCTGCTACTACACTACTACTACTACTACTACTACTACTACTACTACTACTACTTCTACTATAACTACTGCTGCTGCTATTATGCTGTTGTTACTACTACTACTACCACTATGATTTATACTTCTGCCACAACTATTAAAACTACTATTGCTGCTATTTCTACTTCTATTGCTGTTGTTGCTACTACAGCTACTACTAATACTACTGCTGTTGCTACAACAACTACTCTAACTACTACTACTACCGCTACTACCACTCCTACTACAACTCCTACTACTTCTACCACTCCTACTACTACTACAACAACAACAACAACTATAACTACTAATACTACAACTACTACTTCAAGTACTACTATTACTACTGGTACTACTACTACTACTACTTCTGCCACTATAATAATTGCTACTACAACTATTCCTACGGCTACTGCTACTACTATTACTAATATTAACACAATAACTACTACTACTACTCCTACTCGTACACTAACTCTTACTTCTACTCCTACAACTACTGTTATTACTACTACTACTACTACTACTAATACTAACACTATAATTTCTACTACTAATATTACTCCTAACACTTCTTTTGCTACTGCTGCTATTACAATTTCCACTTTAGCTTCTACAATAACTACGACTGCTGCTACTCTTGCTACAACTACTATAGCAACTCCTCCTCCTCCTACTACTGCTACTACTACTGCTGTTGCTACCACTACTACTACTACCACTAATATTTCTACTACTACTCCAACTACTACTACTACTACCTCTACTATGACTACTATGACCACTACTGCTATAACTGCTACTGCTACTGCTGGCCCTATTGCTACAACTGCTACAACTACTACTCCTAACCCTACTACTACTACTATTACTACTACTACATCTTCTACTAGAACTACTACTGCAACTAAAATAGCTACTTCTATTACTACTAGTAATATACTTACAAGTACTACTCTATAATAAATAGTGCCACTACTGCTAATACTGCTACTACAACTATGACCGCTACTAGTACAGCCACTACTATTGCTACTTTTACTCATGTTGCTACTCTTGCTGCTACTGCTACTAATACAGCTACTACAACTACAACTACTAATACTATTAAGATGCTACTAATTCTACTTCCACAACTACTGCTAATGCTACAACTACGGTGACTACTACTACTACTGCTACTACTTCTACAGCTACTTGTACTGCTACTACTACTACTACTACAGCAACAACTAGAACTACTACTATGACTACTACTACTGCTGCTGCTACTACTACTATTACTATTGCTACTACTAATACAGTACTACTACTACTACTAATACTACTATTACTGGTACTGATGCTGTCCTTACTACTACTACAAATACTACTACTTTAACGATTACTACTATTACTAGTACTACTAAATCTACTACTACTACTTCTACTCCAGCTACTACTACAACTACTGCTACTATAACTCTTATTACTACAGCTACTTCTCCTGTTACTACTACTACTACTCTTGCTACTATAATTACTATGATTACGACTACTGGCCCTTCTATAGTGTCTACTACAACAACAACTACTACAACTATTACTACTACTCTTGCTATTAAAATTACTATGATTACAACTATTGCCCCTTCAACAGCGTCTACTACAACTACTACTACTGCAATTACTGAACCACTACAACCTCTACTACTACTACTACTACTACTATTGCTACTATTATTACACTACAACAGCACTACTACAACAACTACTACTTTTGCTACAGCTACAACTCCTATTACAACTACTATTGCTACTACTACTACTACTGCTACCACTACTACTACTATTACTCCTACTGCTACAAGAGTACTACTACTTTTACTACTACTACTATTTCTACTTCTACTAATACTGCTAATTCTACTACTACTACTACTACAACTACTACTACAGCTACGACTGCTACTGCTACAACACCACCTACTACTACTACTACTACTACTACTACTACTACTACTATTACTACTGCTACTACCTCTACTACTACAATAACTGCTACTACTACTACTGTCATTGCTGTTGTTGCTAATTTTAATACACTAGTACTACAACTACTACTACTAGTGCTGCTATTACTCCTACAACTACTAGTATTACTAATGGAAATACTACTACTACTACTACTACTACTACTACTACTACTAGTACAACAACAATAACTCATTTTTCTACTATTGCTATAACTCCTATTATTATGGCTATAGCTACAACTGCTAGTACTCCTACTGCTACTACTAATACAACAACTACTACTACTGCTACTAATACAAATACTACTACTTCTACTACTACTCCTCATACAACTACTACTACTCAACTTCTACTACCCTTTGTATTACTACAACTACAACTACCACAACTACCACAACAACAACTACTACTACTACAATTACACCTACTACTACTACTCCAACTCCACCGCCTACTGTTTCTCTTACTACTATTTCAACTACTACAAATGCTACTACAATAACTATTGCTACTACCATTGCTTCTACTACTATTGCTCCTACAATTACTGAAACTACTGTGACTCCTACTACCACTACTATAACTTTTGCTACTGGTACTACTACAACAACTCCTATTCCCATAATTACTACTGCTAATACTGCCACTACTACTACTACTTCAACTACTACGCCTGCTCCTAACACTCCTATGACTTCTACGACTACTACTACAACTACTGCTACAACTACCACACACCTACTACTAGTACTCCTGCTGCTGCTACTACTACTATTATTTCTATGATTATGACTACTCCAACTCCTTTTATTACTCCTATAATTATTATTACTGCTACTACTTATTGTACTTATATTGCTTCTCCAAACCCTCCTACTACTATAACCAATGCTACTACTACGACTACTCCAACTACTTCTACTGCTACTACTCTTACTACTAATACTTCTACTACTACTACTAGAAATAGTAGTAGAAGGAGCAGTAGTTATAGTAGTAGTAGTAGTAGTAGTAGTAGTAGTAGTAGTTGCAATAGTAGTAGTAGTTGTTGTAGTAGTAGTACAAGCTATAGAAGTAGTAAAAGTAGTAGTAGTTGTTGTAGCAGCAGCAATTGTCACAGTAGAAGCAGTAGTAGTAGTTGTAGCAGCAATTGTAGTAGAAGCATAGTCGTAGTAGTTGCAGGCCTAGTATTGGTAGCCGCTGTAGTCATAGTTGCAGTATTAGTGGTGGTAGTTGTCATAGAAAATGTAGCAAAAGTAGTAGTACTAGTAGTAGTAGTAGTAGTAGTGGAAGTAGTAGTAGTAATTACAGTCCAGGTAGTAGTAGAAGTAGTTTTAGTAAGAGTAGGAGTAGTACTAGTTATAGTAGTAGTAGTTGTTGTTGTAGTTATCGGAGATGGATTAGGAGTACCATAAGTTGTACTAGTAGTAGTAGTAGTGTTAGTAGTAGTAGCCGCTATAGTAGTAGCATTAGCATCAATAGTAGAGGCAGAAGTAGTAGTAGTAGCAGTAGCAGTAGCAATTTTTATAGTAGTAGTAGTAGTAGTAGCTGTAGTAGTAGAAGTAGTAGTAGTAGCAGAAGTAGTGGCAGTAGCAGTAGTAGTAGTAGCATTTGTTGTTGTTTTAGCAGTTATACTAGTAGTAGAAGTAGTAGCAGCAGCAGTAATAGTTATTGTAGTTGCTACAGTAGTAGCCACAGTAGTGGTAGTTGTAGTAGGAGCAGTAGCAGTAGTAGTAGTAATAGTAGTAGTGGGCAGAGTACTAGAAGACATACTACCAGCAGTAGTAGTAGGAGTAGTAGTTGTAGTAGTAATAGTAGGAGTAGTAGTAGAAGTAGTAGTAGCGATAGCAGTAGAAGCTTTGGTAATAGAATTGTAGTAGAAGCAGCAGTAGCAACGGTGGTAGGAATAGCAGCAGCGATTACTGTAGTTGTAGAATTAGGAGTAGTAGAAGTAGTAGGAGCAGTAGTGGTAGGTGTAGGACAAGTAGTATAAGTAGTAGTAGTAGTAGTAAAAGTTGTAGTAGTTGGAGTAGCAGTAGTAGCAGAAGTTGCAATGGTTATAGTGGTAGCAGTAGCTACTGTAGTAGCAACTACCACAATGGAAATGGTAGTATTAGTAGCTATAGTAGTAATTGTAGTAGCAGAAGTAGCAGTAGTAAGAGAAGTAAATGTAGTAGTAGAATTAGTAGTAGTACTAGTATTAGTAGCAGTAGTCATAGTAGTGTTAGCAATAATAGTAGTAGTCGAGGTGGTAGTAGTAGTAGTAGTATTAGTAGGAGTAGTAGCAGTAGGAGTAGCAGCCATAGTAGTTATAGAAGTAGTAGCAGTACAAGTGGTAGTAGTAGTAACAACAACAGCAGTAGCCATAGTACTAGTAGTAGTTGTCGTGGTAGTAACATTAGTTGTAGTAGTAGTAGAAGTACGGGTAGTAGGAGTGTTTGTTGCACTTATAGTAGTAGGAGTTGTAGTAGTAGTAGTAGTAACAGTTGGAGTTGTAACAGTTGTAGTAGGAGCAGCTGCAGTAGCAATATTAGTAGGAGTATTAGTAGTAGCAATAGTTGCTATAGCAGTACTAGTTATAGGATATTAGTAGTAGTAGCTCGAGCTATAGTAGTAGTAGTAGTTGTAGGAGTAGCAATAGTAGTAGTTGCAGTAGTAGTAGTAGTCGTAGTAGCAGTAGGAGTAGTAGTAGTCATGGTAGTAGTACTGGTAGTAGTGGTGGTAGCAGTAGTGGTAGTAGTAGTAGTCGTAGTAGTAACAATAGCAAAAGTTGCAGTAGTAGTAGGGGAAGTAGTAGTAGGAGAAGTCATTGTAGCAGCAGGAGGAGTAGTAGTAGTAGCACCACCACCACCACCAGTAGTAGTAGTTGTTGTAGCAGTAGTAGTAGTAATATTAGTAGTAGTAGTAGCCGTTGTAGCAGTAGTAGCAATAATAGCAATAGATGCAACAGTAGTAGCAGCAGTAGTAGAAAATGTAGTAGTATTAGTAGCAGTAGTAGCAGTAGCTATCATAGTAGTAGTAGGACGAGGAGGAGGTGGAGAAGTAGCTATCGCAATAGTAGTAGTAGTAGAAGTAAAAGTATGAGCAGTAGTAGCAGTATTAGTAGTAGAAATAGTAGTAGTAGCAGGAGTAGTAGTAGGAGGAGTTGTAGTAGTTGTAGCAGCAGTAGTTGTTGTTTTAGCCACGATAGTTGTAGTAGTAGTAGTAGGTGTAGGAGAAGTAGTAGTTGTAGTAGTACTTGTAGTAGTAGTAGTAGTCAGAGAAGTAGTAGTAGTTGTTGTTGTTGTAATAGTAGTTGTAGTTGTAGTAGTCATGGCTATCATTGAAGTTGTAGAAGTAGTAGCAATAGTAGTAGTAATAGTAGTAATAGCAACCATAGTAGCCACTGTACCAGTAGCAGTAGTTGTAGTAGTCACATTAGTAGTAGTAGTAGCAGTAGTTTAACACTTTTGGTATTTGGAGTTGTAGTAATAGCAATAATAATCGTGGGATTAGTAGTAGTTCTATTAGGAATAGCAGTAGTTCTAGTAGTAGTAGGTCTATTAGTAGTTGCAGTAGTGGTAGGAGTATCCGTAGTAATAGTTGAGGTTGTAGTAGTAGGAGTAGTTGGAGTAGTAGAAGTAGCAGTAGGAGTAGGAGTAGTAGTTATAGCAGTGGCAGTAGTTGGAGCCGTATTAGTAGCAGCAGTAGCAGTAGAAATTATAGTAGTAGTTGTTGTAGTAGTAGCTGTAGTAGTAGGGCCCATAGCAGTAGTAGCAGGAGTAGTAGCAATGGTAGTAGGAGTATTATTAGCAAAATTAATAGTAGTAGTTGTAGAAGGAGCTGTAGTAGTTGTATTAGTAGTAGAATTAGCAATAGTAGTAGTTAGAGTAGTAGGAGCAGTAGTAGTCGTAATAGTAGTAGTATTAGTAGTTGCAGCAGTAGGTACAACAGTAGTAGTATTAGTAGTTATAGGAGTAGGTATAGTAGTAGAAGTATTAGTAATTGTAGCGATAGTAGTAGTAGCCGTAGTAGTAGTTGGAGTAGAAGTATTAGCAGTAGTAGTAGTAGCAATAGTAGTAACAGTTGTCGTAGTAGTAAGAGAAGTACCACTAATAGTAGCAGTAGCAACAGTGGTAGCCGTAGTAATCATAGTAGTAGTTGTTGTAGTAAAAGTAGTAGTAGCTAAAATAGTAGCGATAGTTGTAGCAACAGTAGTAGCCGTAGCAGCAAGAGCAGTAGTAGTGGAAATAGTAGGAGTAGTAGTAGTAGTAGTTATAGTAGTAGTAGTAGTAATAGCAGCAACAACAACAGCAGTAGTAGGAGTTTTAATAGTTGGGGTAGTAATAGTAGTGGTAGTAGTAGGAGAAGTAGTAGTAGCAGTAGTAGTAGTTGTAGTAGTAGTAGGCATAATAGCAGCAACAGTAGTAGTAGCAATAGTAGTAGTGAAATTAATTGTACTAGGAGAAGTAGTAGTAGTAGCAGAAGTAGTAGTAGCATTACTAGTAGCAGCAGTAGCTATTGTTGTAGTTGTTAAAATAGTAGAAGGAGTAGTGGTGGTAGTAGCAGCAATAGCAGCAGCAGCAGCAACAGGAGTAGTAACCGTAGTATCAGTAGTAGCATCAAAAGCAACAGAAAAAGAAGTAGTAGTAGTAGTACTTGTAGTAGTAGTTGTAGAAATAGCAGTAGCAACAGCACTAGTAATTTAGTATTAGTGCTTATAGTGGTTGTAGTATGAGTTGGAGTAGGAGTAATAGTAGCAGTTGTAGTAGTAGTAGTAGGAGTAGAAGTTGGAGTAGCAGTAGTAGCAGTAACAGGAGTAGGAGTAGTAGTAGTTGTTGTAGTAGTAGTATTAGTCGCTTTAGTATTAGTGGTAGTAGTAGTAGCAGGAGTTGTAGTAGTAGTAGTAGTAGAAGCTGTAGAGTAGTAGTATCATTCATAGTAATAATAGCATATGTAGTACTAGTAGTAGTGGTGGTAGTAATAGTAAGACTAGTAGTACTAAGAGTAGTAGTAGTAGTAGTAGTAGTAGTAGAAGTAGTAGTAGCATCTACAGCAATAGTTGTAGTAGAAGTTGTAGTAGCAACTACAATAACAACAGGATTACGAGTAGTTGTAGTTGGAGCTGGAGTAATAGCAGTTTTAGCAAGAGTAGGAATAGGGGTAGAAGTAGTAATAATAATAGCAGTAGAAGTGATAGTAGAAGTTATAGGAGTAGGAAAATTGGTGGTAGTCGTAGGTGTAGGAATAGTAGTAGTAGTAGCCCAAGTTGTAGAAGGAGTAGTAGTAGTAATTCTACTGCTGTTGCTACTACTACAACTCCTGCCGCTAGTACTAGTGCTACTAGAACCACTGCTATTGCTTCTACTACTACTACTGCTACTGTGGCTGTTGCTACTTCTGCTACTACTACTATTGCCACTATTACAGCTACTACTGTTACTACTTTCACTACTACGGCTACTACTACCACTACTTCCACAACTACTACTACTATTGCTGCTACTAGTACTATAACAATTGCAACTATGGCTACAACCACTACTATTTGTTGTACAATCACTACTACTGCTACTACAGCAACTTCTACTACTACTATTACTAGTGCTACCGTAACTGCTATTGCTACTACAACTACTTCTACTACTAATTTTACTATTTTTTCATTTGCTAATGCTAGTGATACTACTACGACTCCTGCAAGAACAACAACAACAACAAGAACTCCATGTCCTCCTGCAATTATCATACTAACTACAACTATAACAACCACTACGCTACTACTACTATGACTACTACTACTACTACTACTACTACTACTACTACTATTACTACTGCTACTACTACTACTGCTGCAACTGCAACAGCTACTACTACTACTACTCCTACAGCTGCTACTACTGCAACTGGTACAACTACTACTGCTACAACCGGTGCTACAGCTACTACTCTTGCTAACACTACTGCCACTACTAGAACTTGTACTACTACTGCTACTAATCCAACAACTACCAATACAACTACTACTATTGCTACTACTATAGTTACTACCACTACTACTGCTACCACTGCTACTTCTACAACTTCTCCTACTACTCCTACTACTACTACTACTGCTACTACTACTAATACTACACCTACTACTACTTCTGCCACTGAAAATGCTGCTAAAACTACTACCACAATACTTCTGATACTATAGAATTCATACTACTACTACTACAACTATGACTAGTACTACCTATGCTACTACTCTTGCTACTACTTCTATTGCTGCTAGAACTTCTGCAACAACTACTTCTGCTACTACTACACCTATTGCTATTACTACCACTACTATAAGTACAAGTTTTACTATTGGTACTATTACTACTACGACGACTACGA
The DNA here is from genome assembly GCA_005019695.1 of Trichopus zeylanicus subsp. travancoricus. Classification (NCBI taxonomy): domain Eukaryota; kingdom Viridiplantae; phylum Streptophyta; class Magnoliopsida; order Dioscoreales; family Dioscoreaceae; genus Trichopus; species Trichopus zeylanicus. The sequence continues at coordinate 32,635 of RXID01015844.1, forward strand.
CTACTACTACTGCTACTGCTACTATAGCTATTTCTGCTACTACTACTGCTATTGTTCCTACAACTACTACTACCACTACAATTGCTACTACTACTACTGCTACTACTGCTAGTACCACTACTACTGCTACTTCTACTCCTACTGCTACTTCTCTGGAAACTATTCCTACTACAACTTTGACTTCTACTACTTCAACTACTACTACTCGTACTACTACTACCACTACTACTACTGCAACAACTTTTGTTGTTATTTTGCTACGACTACTACTCATCCTATAATTGCTACTACTGCTACCACCACCACCACCACTACTACTACTACTACTACTACTACTACCCCTGCTGATGCTACTACAATTACTACTATTATTACTTCTACTACTACTACTACTACTACTATTACTACTACTACTACTACTGATATTGCTACAACTATAGTGGCCGCTACTACGGCTACTACTACTACTATGACTTCTACTGCTGCTACTACTACTCCTATTTGTACTGCCAATATTGATACTTCTGGTACCATGACTACTACTACTACTCTGTCTACTACTACTTCTACTACTACTACTACTACTATTGCGACTACTACTACTACTACTTCTGCTACAATCACTACAATCACCGTTGCTGCAAGTGCTACTACTGTTATTGCTACTATTACAACAGCTACTACTATTACTGGACAATCCAAGAGTGATACCACGTCTACTGCTATCTATTGCTGCTCTTGCTACAGCTGCTACTAATACGGCTATTACTACTACTACTATAACTACTCCTATGACTGTTGCTGCTAGAATTGCTGCTACTGCAACTAATACTACTACTCTTTCTACTACTACTATTACTACTACTACTACGACTATGACTGTTAGTATTACTGTTAGTACAACTAATACTACTGCTATTACTACTGCTACTACTATTGCTACTACTATTAGTACTACTATTGTTACTACTACTACTAGCACTAGTACTCGTACTAGTACTACAACAAC
>RXID01015844.1:33675-41175 GCA_005019695.1 Trichopus zeylanicus subsp. travancoricus
ACTACTACTACTATATCTACTAGTGCTACTGCTACTACTACCACTACTACTACACTATTACTATGGCTACTCCTAAAACTACTCCTACTACTACTGCTCGTATTTTTGCTACTGCTACTACTACTACTATTGCTACTACAACTACTTCTGCTACTACTGCTGCTGCTACTACTAATACTACAAATACTAGTGCTAGTACTACTTCAACAACTACTACTATTACTACTACTAATACTGCTACTAGTATTAGCACTGGTACTTGTACTACTACTACCTGCTAATACTATTACTACTATTACTACTATTACGACTACTACTCCATTTACTCCTACTACTACTACTACTACTTCTACTTCTACCACTACTTCTACTAATACTACTACTATTGCTGTTGCTACTACTACTACTACTACTTCTATTTCTGGTACTACTACTATTGCTACTACTACTACTACAACTATTATTGCTACTACTACTACTATTATTATAACAATAGTAATAGGAGTTGTAGTTGTAGTTGCAGTACTAGTAGTAATAAAAGTAGTAGGAGTGGTAGTTACGGTAGTAGTAGTAGTATTAGTCGTACTTGTAGTAGTAGTAGCACTAGTAGCAATTATAGTAGTAGGTGTTGCAGTTGCTGTAGTAGTAGTAGTTGTTATTCTATTAGTGGTAGTAGTACTAGTAGTAGTATTAGGAGGTGGAGTTGTTGTACGAGCAGTAGTTGTAGTAGTAGTAGCAGCTGTAGTCATCGTAGTACTAGTCGTAGTAGTAGTAGTAAAAGTAGCAGTAGTAACAGTAGCCATTGTAGTAGTTACATGAGCAACAGCAGCAGCAGCAGCAGTAGTCATAGTTGCAGTTGTAGTTGTTGTAGTAGTAGCAGGAATAGTATTAGGAGTAGGAGTAGGAGTAGGAGTAGTAGTAGTAGTAGTAGTAGTAGTAGTTGCAGTAGTAGTATTAGTAGTCGTAACAGTAGGAATAGTAGTAGTAGTAGTAGTATTAGTAGTCGTAATAGTAGGAATAGTAGTAGTAGTAGTAGTAGGCGTAGTAGTTATAGTAGTAGAAGTAGTACTCTTAGTAGCAGTAGCGAAAGCAGTAGGAGTTGTAGTTGTGGTAGTAGTAGTAGTTGTTGTTGTAATAGTAGTATTAGTAGTAGCAGTAGGAGTAGTAATATTAGTAGAAGTAGGACTTCTAATAGTAGAGGCAGTAGTAGTAGTAGTAGTAGTAGCAGAAGTAGTAGTAGTAGTAGTAGTAGTAGTAGTAGTAGTAGTAGAAGAAGAAGAAGTAGTACTAGTACTAGTAATAGTAGTAGTACTAGTAGTAGCTGCAGCAGGAGCAGCAGCAGTATTAGTGGTAGTCATAGTTATCATAGTGATAGCAGTGGTAGTAGTAGTTGCTGCAGTAGTACTAGTAGTTGTAGTAGTAGTAATAGTAGTTGTAGTAGCATTAGCATTAGTAGAAGTAGTAGCTGTATTAGTAGTAGCAGTAGCAGTAGTTGTTGCAGAAGTAGTACATTGAGTAGCAGTATTTGTAGTAGTGGTAACCATAAAAGTAGTAGTAGTAGTGGTAGTAACAAAAGTTGTAGTTGCTGTAGCAGTGGAATTAGTATGAGTAGTAGTATTGGTAGCAATAGTAGCAGTAGTTGTAGTAGCTGTAGTAGTAGTATTAATAGCAGTAATAGTAGTAGTAGCAATAATAGTTGTAGTAATTGTAGAAGTTGGAGAAGAAGAGTAGTAGCAACAGCAATAGTAGTAGTAGTGGTTAGAGTGGTGGTAGTAGTAGTAGTAGTCGGAGAATTAGTAGTTAGTAGAAGCAACAATAGTACTAGTAATAGTAGATGTAGTAGTGGCAAATATAGTAGTAACTAGGGCAATAGTAGATGTAGTAGTGGCAATTATAGTAGTAACTATGGCAATAGTAGTTGCAGTAGAAGTAGTAGGAGTAGTAGTGGTAGTCAGTGTAGTAGTGAAAGTCTTAGTACAAGTTGTAGTAGTAGGGAAAGTTGTAGTAGAAGTAGTAGTTGTAGCGGTAGTAGTTGTTGTTGTTCTAGTTGTAGTAGTTGTAGCAGAGGAAGTTGTAGCTGTGGTAGTAATTGTAGTTGTAGTAGCAGTACTATTAGTAGTAGTAGTAGCAGCAGCAGTTGTAGTGGCAACAGCGGTGGTAGCTGTAGTAGTTGTTGTACCATTAGTAGAGTAGCAATAGGTCTAGGAATAGTAGTAGTAGTTTGAGACATTAAACAATAGCATCCGTAATAGTAGTAGTAGTAGTAGAAGAAGAAGAAGTGGTGGTGGTGGTGGTGGTGGTCGTAGTAGTAGTACTAGCAGTAGGAGTAGTTGGATTAGTAAAAGAAGCAGCAGTAGCAGTGACAGCAACATTAGTTGTATTATTTGTAGCAGTAGTAAGAGTAGAAATAATAGCAGCAGTAGTAGTTATAATAGTATCAGTATTAGTAGTACTAGCATTAGTAGTAGTAGTAATAGAAGTAATAGTACTACTTGTAGCAGAATTAGCAGTATAAGAAGTAGTAGTAGTTGTGGTACTAGCAATAGTAACTGAAGTAGAGATTGTTGTAGTAGTAGCAGTATTAGCAGTCATAGAAGTTGCAGTAGTAATAGAAGTAACTGTAGTAGCAGTAGTAGCAGTCATACTAGTAGTAGTAGTAGAAAAAATAGTTGCAGTAGTAGTTGTATTAGTAGTCATAGAAAAATTGGTAGTAGTAGTGGTAGCTATAATAGTACTAGTAACTGAAGTAGCTGATGCAATATTAGTAGATGTAGTAGGAGTAGTAATATAGTTAGTTGCATCAATAGTAGTAAGACCAGTAGTAGTGGTAATAGTAGTAGCAGTAGTCATAGTTGTGGTAGTAATGGTTCTAGTAGTAGCAGAAGTAGTAGTAGCAGTAGCTGTTGTTGTTGTAGTGGTAGTAGTAGTTGTTGTTGTAATAGTTGTAGTTGTTGTAGTAGTAGTAGTAGTACTAACAATAGTAGTGGTAGTAGTCGCAACATTAGTAATAGTAATAGTAGGAGCATTTGTAGTAGTAGTAGTGGTAGTGGTAGTAATTTTAGTTGTAGTAGCAGCAGTTGTTGTAATAGCAGTTGTAGAAGAAATACTAGTAGCAGTAGTAGCAGTAGTAGTAGCTGTAGTAGCAGCAGTAGTAGAAGTGCTAGTTGGAGCAACAGTTGCAGTAGTAGCAGTAGAAGTAGTAATAGTAGTAGTAGTAGCAGTACATGTGGTACTAGTGGCAGTAGCAGTAGCGGTAGTAGTAGTGGTCATAATAGTAGTGGTAGCAGTGGTAGTAGCAGCAATTGTCGTCGGAGTAGAAGCAGCTTTAGTAGTAGTAAGAGCAGTACTAGTTATAATAGTAGTACGAGGAGCAATAGTAGTGGCAGTAATACTTGCAGTAGTAGTAGCCATAGTAGCAGCTACAACAGTGGTAGTTGTAATCATAGCAGTAGCAATAGAACTAGCAGTAGTAGTGGCAAAAGCTGTAGTGGTACTAGTAGTAGTAGTAATAGCAGTTGGAGCAGCTGCAGTAATTGTAGTAGTAGTACTAGTAGTAGTAGTGGTAGTAACAACAATAGTAGTACTAGTAGTAGTACTAGTAATAGCAGGAGCAGTAGTGCCAATAGTAGCAGTAGTTGTTGTTGTTGTTGTTCTAGTGGTAGTAGTCGTTGTCGAAGTAGTAGTAGTTATAGTGGTTGTAGTAGTATTGTTATTATTAGTTGTAGTCATAGTAGAAGTTCTAGCAGCAGTAGTAGAGAAAGCAGTAGTAGCAGCAGCAGCAGTAGTAGCAGCAGCAGTAGTAGCAGTAGCAGTTGTTGTGGTATTAGCAGTTGTAATAGTGGTAGTAGTAGTTGTAGTAGCAGCTGTATTTGTTGTAGTTTTAGTAGTATCTATCATAGCTATAGTAGCCATAGAAGCAATAGCAGTAGTTGTAGTAATTGTGGAAGCAGCAGTAATAGCTGTCGTAGTAGTAGAAGCAGCATTAGCAGTAGTGTAGAAGCAGTAGTAGTAGCAGTAGCAGTAGAAATATGAGAAGTAGTTAGAATAGTAGTAGCTGTGGTAGTAGTAGTTGTAGCAGTAGTAACAGTAGTAGTAGCAAGAGTAGGAGGAGGAGTAGTAGTAGTATTAGTAGTAGTACTAGTAGTTGTAGTAACAGTAGTTGCAGCAGTACTAGCAGTAGCAGGAATAGTTATTGTATGAGTAGTAGAAGTAGTATCTCCGGGAGCCATAGAAGTAGTAGTACTAATAGTAGTATTAGTTATAGTATTAGTAGTCGTGGTAGTAGTAGTTGTTGTAGTAGTTGCAAGAGTAGTAGGAGTAGCATTAGTAGTAGTCATGGTAGCAGTAGTAGTAGTATTAGTCGTGGTAGCAGTAGTAGTTGCAGAAGTAGTAGACCTAGGTGAAGTAGTAATAATTGTAGCAACAGTAGTAGTAGTAGCAACGATAGTAGTGGTAGGAGGGGTAGTAGTATTAGTAGTTACAGAAGTAGTTGTTCCAGTAGTAGTAGTAGTAGCAGTAGTAGTCTCGGTAGTAATTGTAGTAGCAGTAGAAGTGGCAGTAGTTGTTGTAATAGTAGTAGTAATAGTGCTAGCAGTAGTAGTAGTCATAGTAGCGGTAGTTGTCGAAGCGATAGTAGCAGTAGCAGTAGTAGTACTCATTGTACTAGTAGTAGTATTACTAGTAGTAGCATCCATTATAGCAGTAGTAGTTGTTGTTGTACTAGTAGTGGTAGTTGTAGAAGTAGTAGTAGTAGTATTAGTAGCCTTGGTAGTATTTGTAGTAGTAGTAGCAGTAGTTGTAAGAGCAACAGTAGCATTAGTAGTACTAGGAGTAGTATTAATAGTAGCAGTAGTAGCAGCAACAATAGTAGAAGTAGTAGTACTAGATGTGGTAGTTGTAGTAGCAGTAGCAGTAGCCCTAGTAGTAGCTGCTGCTATAGTAGTAGTTGTCATAGCAGTTGTAAAAGCACTAGCAGTAGTAGCAGGAACAGTGGTAGCAGTACTAGTGATGGTACTAGTAGCAATAGCAGTGGTCACAGTAGTTGTAGTGACCAAAATAGTAGTAGCAGTGATAGTAGTAGGAGTAGTAGCAGTTGTAGCAGTAATAGTAGGAGTCATTGTAGTTGCAGTTCAGTAGTGCCAATAGTAATAGTAGTAGTAGTAGTAATAGTAGTAGTAGTAGTAGTAGTATTAGCGAAAGTAGTAGTAGTTGTAATAGGAGTACTAGTAGTAGTAGTAGTAGTAGTAGTATTGGTATTAGTAGTAGCCATAGTAGAAGTTGTAAAAGCCAAAGCAGAAGTTGTAGTAGAAATAGTACTCATAGTTGTAGTAGTAGCAGCAGCAGCAGTAGCTGTAGTAACAGTAGTAGTAGTAGAAGTCGTAGTTGTAGTGGCAGTAGTATTTGTAGCAGTAGTAGCAGTAATAGTAGAAGCAGCAGCTGTAGTAGCAGTAGTATTGGAAGCAGCAATAGCTGCAGTAGTAGTACCAATAGTAATAAAAGTAGTAGTAGCAACAGTAGTAGTAGGAGGAGAAGCAGTTGTAGTAGTAGTGGCAATGGTCATACTAGGCGAGATAGTGGTTGTAGTAATAGTGATAGCAATAATAATTGTTGTAGTAGTTGTAGTAATAGCAGTAGTAGTAGTAGCAGTAGTAGTAGTAGTTATAGCAGCAGCAGCAGCAGTAGTATTAGTAGTAGTTATTGTACTAGTAGTAGCACTGGCAGTAGTAGTAGTAGTAATAATAGCAGTAGTATTTGTAGCAAAAATTGCAGTTGTAGTTGTAGCAGCAATAGTAGTAGTAATCATAGTGGTAGTAGTAGTAGTACCAGTAGTAGTAGTTTCGAGTCGGGGTACTATTAGTTGGAGTTGGTGTAGGAGTAGAAGTAGTAGCAATAGTAGTAGAAATAGTAGTACAAGTAGCAGTAATAGTAGTAGTAGTAGTTGTCGAAGGAGCACCAATAGTAATAGTTGTAGAAGTAGTTGTAGTAGTAGTAGTAGTATTAGTTGTAGGTGTATAAGGAATAGTAGTAGTAGAAGTAGTAGTAGTTTTAATAGCTGGAGTAGTAGTAGTAGTAGTAGTAGTAGTAGTATTAGTACAAGTGGTAGTAACAGTGGTAGTAGTGGTAGTAGTAGCCGTTATGCTAGTAGTAGTAGTTGTGGCAAGTGTAGGAGTACTAGTCGTAGCAATAGTAGTTGTAGAAGTAGTAGTAGTTGCAGTAGAAATATGAGTAGTAGTATTCATTTAGTAATAGTATAAGTATTAGTTGTAGTAGTAGTAGTAGTATTGGAAGTAGTGGTAGTAGCTGTAGTAGCAGTAATAGTAGTAGTAGTAGTAGTAATTTTAGTTGTTGGAGTAATAGTAGTAGTAGTAGTAGGGGCAGCAATAGTAGTTGGGGTAGGGGGTGTAATAGTAGTAGGAGTAGTAGTTCTAGGAGTAGTAGTGTCAGCAGCAATAGTAGTAGTAATAGTAGTTGTAGTAGTAGTAGTGGTAGTTGTAGTAGCAGTTGTAGTAGATATAGAAGTAGGAGTAGTAACAACAGTAGTAGCAGCAGCAGCAGCAGGAGTAGTAGTAGTAGTAATAGCAGTAGTAGTGGTAGTAGTAGTAATAGTAGCAATATTAGTAGTAGTAGGGGTAGAAGTAGCTGTGATCGTTCTAGTGGAAGTTGTAGTAGTAGTAGTCATTGTAGGAGTAGTAGTAGTAGTAGTAGTAGTAGCAATATCAGTTGTAGTAGTGGTAGGAGTACTTGTAGCAGTAGTAGCAATATCGGTTGTTGTGGTGGTTGGAGTAGTAGTAGTAGTAGGAAAAGATTGTTGGAGTAGTCCTCGTAGGAGTAGCAGTCATAGTAGTAGTATTAGTGCAGTACTAGTAGTAGTGCGGTGCTAGTAGTAATAGTTGTTGAAGTAATAGTTATAGTAGTAGTAGTAGTAGTAATAGTAATAGTATTAGTAGTAGCAGTTGTAGTGGTTGTAGTAGTAGTAGTAGCAATAGTGGTTGCGGTAGTAGCAGCCGCAACAGTTGCATTAATGGCAGACATCGTTGTAGGAAGAGTAGTAGCAGTTAGTTGAAGTAGTACTAGTAGTTGTAGTAGTAGTTGAAGGAGTAGTAGGAGTAGTAGGAGTAGTAGTAGTAGTACTAGTAGTAGTAGTAGTAGTTGTTGTTGTTGTTGTAGTAGTAGTATTTATAGTAGCAGAAGTAGCAGTAGTAACCGTAGTAGTAGTAGTAGTAGTAGTAGTAGTAGTAGCAGTGGTATTAGAAGCAGCAGCAATAGTAGTAGCAGTAGTAATAGCAGCAGTAGTATTAGTAGTAGTTGTAATAGTACTTGTTCTTGTAATACTAGTCATAGCAGTTGTAGTAGTAGCGACAGTAGTATTAGTTGTAGTAGTAGTAGTAGCAGTAATAGTAGCAGTTGTAATTGTAGTAGGAGAAGTTATAGTAATAGCAGTAGTAGTAGCAGTAGGGGTAGTAGTATTAGTAGTTGCAGTAGTAGTTGTAGTAGTATTAG